>CM074719.1:105277565-105330065 GCA_037306005.1 Rhinophrynus dorsalis | reverse complement strand
GAGTACCTTGTGCCCATCTGTAGTTGGGATTCAGTTTATAGAGATTGGCTTGTCTGATGTGTTGAAGTGTAAAAGATTTGATTGTGATCTGACAGATAACATTTTGGGGTTACTAAAAAATGATTCAATTTTCTATGGGTCAATGTCAGTAATTGCATGGTCTACTACACTATTGCCAGGAATTAATTTGAATGTATATCAGCCTAGAGAATCTCCTCTGGTTTGTCAATATACTATGTACAGCCCCAAGCCTCTGCATAAGTTCAGCAGGTTTCTGCCAATTGTGTTAACTGATCTGTCATAGCTGTTTCCTGGAAGATATCTGGGCTGTGCTACATTTTGGAGACTAGGAGGGGGACTAAAACACTCCAAGTAAATGTCAGTGGATAGAATGAAACCAAAAATTAGAGTATTCAAGTCATATGTATAAAAAAGAAAATCAAAAGAGATAGAAGGAACCCCAGTAAACTGATACACTCATATATCTGTATGTTTTATGATCACTTTATTGTAATATGAAAACCACACATAGGTAAAAGAAGAAAACTGATGCCAGTCTTTTCTGACTGTGGTACATTGTGTTATTTCCAAATATGTAAGTATTCCCATGAGTAGTTATTAGTGATGAGCGAGCATGCTCGGCCGAAGCTCGGTTCGGCTTGAGCATCGCTCTGCTCGGCACATGGCGGTACTCGTACGAGTACCGCATGTGCTCGCCCGCCATGTTCGGGTCTCCTCCCCGCACGTTTCGCAGCTGCTGCGCAGCCAATAAACGTGCGGGAAGGCTCTGACATCAGTGTAATGCCAGCAGCCATGTTGGCTGCTGGCATTACACTGATTGGCTGGCCAGAACCCGTGATCGGGTGCTGTATAGCACCCGACGCGCGAGTTTGGCTCATTCTTAGCCAGGGAGAGATGCGCTTAGGCAGGGAAAGTCAGTGTAGGGAGAATAAAATTGTTGAAACTCTTTCAAGACCCAAAAGTCCTTTTTAGGACTGTTGTGTGTGGGGGCAGCATTTAATTTTTTTTGGGGGTGGCAGAATTTCATTTTTTTGTGGCTGGGGACATTTTCTAAGGTGACATTGTACTAGGTGCACAGGGACAAATATTTCACAGTGCAGTGACAAGCTGACATATTCTGTTACGTGCACAGGGCCAATGATTTTACAACGCAGCGACAAAAAGGGCCATTTTAAACGTGTGCCTAGCCATAGATTATTGTCACATTCTGTTTAGTGTGCAAATTCACAAATTAATGTCACATATTCCGTTCACTGTGCCTAGCCGCAGATTAGCGTCACATTCTGTTTCGTGTGCCTAGCCGCAGATTAGCGTCACATTCTGTTTCGTGTGCCTAGCCGCAGATTAGCGTCACATTCTGTTTCGTGTGCCTAGCCGCAGATTAGCGTCACATATTGTTTAGTGTGCCTAGCCGCAGATTAACGTCACATATTGTTCAGTGTGCCTAGCCGCAGATTAGCGTCACATATTGTTTAGTGTGCCTAGCCGCAGATTAGCGTCACATTCTGTTTCGTGTGCCTAGCCGCAGATTACCGGCATATATTCCGTTTAATATGAAGAAGGCGGGTAAAAAGGGACAGGGAAGTGGACGTGATCCTGATAGTTCAGGGCGCGGGTCAGGACGCGTAGAAACTGTGCCTGGTGCCAGAGCACAAGAAAGAAAGACATCCACCATACCTAGCTTCATGTCTCAGTTTACAGGGCGTCGCAGGACATCACTCTCGAGGTCAGACCACTGCGAACAGGTGGTCGGTTGGATTTCAGCTGATACTCCTTCCAGTCGGTTAAGCACCACCCTGTCTTCCACCAAGTCCACTCTCACTAGCCAAGAGTCTGGTCAACATAATCCTCACCCTGATCATCCTTCCTCCCACCATAGAGGGTCTGGCCAAAGAAGTGATCCCACACTGGGATATAGTGAGGAGCTCTTCTCATCACCAATCCTTGATTTGAACCTCTCTCCAAGCACACTTGCAGAGGAACATGA
The DNA here is from genome assembly GCA_037306005.1 of Rhinophrynus dorsalis. Taxonomy (NCBI): domain Eukaryota; kingdom Metazoa; phylum Chordata; class Amphibia; order Anura; family Rhinophrynidae; genus Rhinophrynus; species Rhinophrynus dorsalis. The sequence goes on along the minus strand of CM074719.1, from coordinate 105,328,057 downwards.
GATCTTGTGCCCTGATTCACAACCTCTAGAGGGTACCCAATCACAAGAAGATTTCAGAGGGGAACGGCATTTAAGGTCAAAGGAAGTGGATGATGATGATGAGACACAGTTGCCATCAAATCAACCACAATTACTGTCTCAAGACCTTGATGAGGAGGATGATACACAGTTGTCAATGACTGAGGATGTGGTGGGATCAAGAAATGAGGAGGATGATCAGAGTGAGGAAGTGGAGGAGGACTTGGTGGACGATGAGGTCACTGACCCCACCTGGGAAGGTGGAAAGCCGAGCGATGACAGCAGTCCTGAGGGTGAGCCATCTGCAGCACCGCAACAGGCTGGAAGAGGCAGTGGTGTGGCTAAAGAAAGAAGGCGGACCGCACCAAACCGGCCCGCAAATGTTCCACGGAGCACCCCCTTGCGTAAATCTCCCTTGCCAAGGGCTAGGTGTTCCGCGGTATGGCGTTTTTTTAAGGAAAGTGCGGACGACAAAAGAATTGTAGTTTGCAACCTGTGCCACACCAGAATGAGCCGAGGCATGAACACTAGCAACCTCACCACCACCAGCATGATCCGACACATGGCATCCAAGCACCGTAATAAGTGGGAGGAACGCCCGGATCGCCAATCTGTGTCTGCAGGCCACACCACTGCCTCCTCTTCCCCTGTTTTCGGTGCCGGCCAATCGCCTGTCGAAGGCGCAGGCCCGCATACCTCCCGCCCTGCACCTGTACCATCTGAAGCACCATCAGCGACCACATCCACTTCCCTGTCCCAGCGCAGCGTCCAAATGTCGTTACCCCAGGCATTTGAGCGCAAGCGAAAATACCCAGCCACCCACCCACAGGCCATAGCACTAACCTCACACCTTTCCAAATTACTGGCCATCGAAATGCTGCCATTTAGGCTTGTGGACACTGAGTCCTTCCGCAGCCTGATGGCAGCAGCTGTCCCTCGGTACGCAGTCCCCAGCCGCCACTACTTTTCCCGGTGTGCCGTCCCCGCCTTACACCACCATGTGTCCCGTAACATCACCCGTGCCCTGACCAACGCAGTTACTGGGAAGGTCCACTTAACGACTGACACATGGACAAGTGCTTGTGGCCAGGGACGCTACATTTCCCTGACGGCACACTGGGAGAATGTCGTGGAGGCTGGGAGCGACTCGGACCCTGGGATGGCACAGGTGCTACCCACGCCGAGGATTGCGGGCCGTACCTCCATCAGGGTTTCCGCCAGCACCTACGTTATTGGCTCCTCCTCCTCCGTTTCCACCTCCGAATTCTCTGCGCGCAGCGCCACTCACCCATCAGCCGGTAGCTGGAAGCAGTGTAGCACTGCAGTGGGGAAGCGTCAAAAGGCCGTGCTGAAGCTGATCTGCCTTGGGGACAAACAGCACACGGCCTCAGAGCTGTTGCAGGGGATTAGTCACCAGACCGAGCAGTGGCTCTCGCCACTCAACCTGCAACCAGGCATGGTTGTGTGTGATAATGGGCGTAACTTGGTGGCGGCTTTGGAGCTCGGCAAGCTCACACACGTACCATGCCTAGCGCATGTATTTAATTTAGTGGTTCAGCGATTTCTAAAAACCTACCCCAATTTGCATGATCTCTTGACAAAGGTGCACCGCGTGTGTGCACATTTCCGTAAGTCATCTACAGCTTCAGCCGGCCTGTTGACGCTGCAGCAGCGCTTACAATTGCCAGCTCACCGGCTGCTGTGTGACGTGAGCACGCGCTGGAACTCCACCTTCCACATGTTGGCCCGGCTTTGTGAGCAGCAGAGGGCAGTAGTGGAGTACCAGCTGTTACACGGTCGTCGCCTCTCCGTTCAACTTCCTCTAATCAGAAGTGAGGAGTGGGAATGGATGTCAGACCTCTGTGAGGTTTTACGCAATTTTGAGGAATCGACACAGATGGTGAGCGGCGATAACGCTATTATCAGTGTAACCATCCCACTTCTGTGTCTACTGAAACGCTCGCTGCTCACAATTAAAACCGACGCTTTGCATGTGGAAGAGGTGGAAATGGGGGAGGAAGAGCTTACACAAGGTGATAGCCAGAGCACCCTCACTTCGTCTTCTCAGCGACAATTGGAGGAGGCGGAGGAGGAGGAGGAAGACACGGTTGCCTCCGCTACAGAGGGTAGCCATGGAACTTTATTTCCATCTCTTCAGCGTGGGTGGGCAGAAGAGGAGGAAGAGGATGAGGAGATTGAGAGTCATCCTCCTGGTGAGGACAGCGAAATCTTGCCTGTTGGTACTCTGGCACACATGGCTGACTTTATGTTAGGCTGCCTTTCCCGTGACCCACGCGTTATACGCATTTTAGACAACACGGATTACTGGGTGTTCACCCTTCTGGACCCCCGCTACAAAGAGAATTTCTCATCTCTCATTCCTCCGGTGGAGAGGACAAGCAAAATGGTGCAATACCAGAAGGTTCTTGTCGAAAAATTGCTCCAAAATTTTCCATCTGACAACGCTGGCGGCAGAGTACGTGCTACCTTGGCCAACCGAGAAGGGGAGAAAAGGGGAGCACACAGCAGTTCCGACAAAGGCAGGGCAACACTCTCCAAGGCGTGGGACACCTTCATGACACCCCGCCAGCACCCTCACCCTGATGCGCGGCCTAGTTTCACAAGGAGGGAAACGTTTTGGAAGATGGTGAAGGAGTACGTAGCAGACCGTGTCAGCGTCCTCACTGATCCCTCTGTGCCTTACAACTACTGGGTGTCCAAGCTGGACACGTGGTATGAACTGGCACTCTACGCCTTGGAGGTGCTGGCCTGCCCTGCCGCCAGCGTTCTGTCTGAGCGGGTATTTAGTGCTGCTGGTGGCATCATAACAGATAAGCGTATCCGCCTTTCCACCGAAAATGCTGATAGGTTGACACTTATAAAAATTAACAAGGCCTGGATTTCCCCTGACTTCTCCACTCCACTGGAGGAAAGCCCCGGGGGAACATAAACTCACTTTATATATGTTATTTACAATGATGGGAATACTCTGTATTCCCATTCACCCCTTCCACCCAAAAAACGGGTATATGGTTGACTCTTAATCTTCTCATCCTCCTCCTCCTCTTCCATATGCCCTGTGATATAATTTTTATATAGGGCCAGCTCACCAGCGGGCCCTGTGATATAATTTTTATATAGGGCCAGCTCACCAGCGGGCCCTGTTTGACAATTTTTGTATAGGTCAGCTCACCAGCGGGCCTTCTCATATAATGTTTTATTGGGTCAGCTCTCTAGCGGGCCCTCTCATATAATGTTTTATAGCATCAGCTCACTAGCGGGCCTTCGCATATAATGTTTAGGATGGTCAGCTCCGCAGCAGACCCTCACCCATAATGTTTTAGATGGTCGGCTCAGCAGCAGACGCTCATTCCTAATGTTTTAGATGGTCAGCTTAGCGGCATGCCCTCGCCCCTAATGTTTTAGAGGGTCACCAGCAGGCCATTAATCCTAATTTTTCAAGGGTGTGTATGATGCCCTCCTTTATGTGTAATAAAGGGTGTATTGGAGTGACATTTCAGTCTAATTTTTGGCAGCCCTTTCACTTAGTGCATAGGCTTTATGAGTGTTGGACCACTACCTGAACTATTGTACCACAATGTGAATGAGGCCCTCCATTTTGTGATATACAGGTTGTATCGGAGTGCCTCAGGTCCTCCCATTGAATTAAATAGGGCTGGGGTGTTCGACAGAGCAGAAGGTAGTTCTTGGCTTCATCCACTAAGTCACTTCGTCACTTTTACTCAATGGATCAGACCCCACTGTTCCGACTATAAATTTTGGACTTAACAAGGGCAAACGGACATGTTGTAAAACCTGTGGTAGCTGCGGCCTCCGTTCCTGAATGCTGTACCTTACCCGGGCCATAACCACGTTGAACACCTGCTTTACGCTGCGCACGTTTCCCTCTTAATCATGGCCCCAGTTCCGAAAAATCGATGACATTTTTTGCAGAATTTGCAGATGATATACAAGTAAATATACAGCAAATACTGTTTGGTAACAATTTTTCGCCTAAAATCGTTTTTATCTTCCTTTTTGTGTGTTTTACGGTCAGTCTGTAAAAATGGCGTACTACGGGCGAAACATCGTTCCCAGCAGGGACGTTGGAGTCCAAGATGCATCCAGACATCCTCCCTATGCTGTCCCTGAACCATTTCTGTGGTGTTTCCATCATTTTCTGACCTTTTCCTATGAACCAGGCACCCTCCCCTCATCAGAGCAGGGGGTGCCTGGTGTAATGCTCGAGTCCTCCCATTGACTTCAATGGGGCTCGGGTGCTCGGCCGAGCACTCGAGCCTCCGGGGGCGCTCGGCCAGAGCACCCGAACACCCGAGCATCGGGGTGCTCGATCATCACTAGTAGTTATGTAGCCCTCATCCCTGCCTCTTCTAGCATTAAGGTCTCCACGTCTCAGTGCTCTCTGCCTTGGCTGTGGAAAAGAGCAGCTTCCCTCAGTAGGATCTCAATGCTGACTGGCATGAAAAAGGGAAAGTCTGAGGTGGAAATGTAGACTACACAGTGGTATATGTTAGATGAATTGGTGTACATGGATCATTTTATTGTATCCACACATGGTTTTCTTTTCTCTTCAGTGGTTGTATACACTGCCCTTCAGCTCCTCTCTGTACGAGATCTCCATAGATCCTGAGTGATAGCCTGAGAGACTTCCCTGTAACCAGTACTTTCCTTCTCTCTTTCTCACACGCACACCCACACATACACACACCACACACTCACACACCACACTAACACACACACACACACACATCCTTCTATCTCTCTCACACAAAAACACATTTGATTACTCATGCAAGCCTATACACACACACCGCTCTCTCGCTCTCACACCCTCCCTCTCTCTCTCTCTCTGACATGAAAATACCTCTCTTTCATACACACACACACACAATCACTCATACACATACTTGTCTGTCTCCTTCACACACACACTTCCCTCTCACACAAACACACATAAACTCCTCCCTCTTTCTCTCTCTCTCTCTGTCTCACACAAACACTTATTCTTTCAAACACACAAAAAACACACACACACACACACTTCTTTGTCTCACACACTCCATTCTCTCTCACATGCAAACACACAAAACACCTCTCTTACACAGATACAAACACCTCTCTCTTCCACACATCTACCTCTCTCTCTTTCACGCACACACATACACACACACACACACACACACACACATATCTCTCATGCAAAAATGCTACTTAACGCTCACCACTCACCTCACTCTCTCTCACACACACACACACACAACACATATACACACAACTTATACACACAGATACACCTTTCTTTCTCACCCATTTACCCACAAATTCAGATTTGTCTCACACACAAACTTCTCCCTCTCTCTCTCTCACACACACACACACAAACACATACAAATCATTATCTCTCACACAGACATGTGTGTGTGTGTACTAATACATCTGTCTAATTCAGTTGCTCACTGAAGTTAGGCATGGCCCCCAGAGTTGTAGATGGTCATTATAGAGTCAGAACGGATAATAGAACTCATCCATGCAGAGACTCCAGCCTTGATTCAATCATCCATATGTAACTATGTATGCCAGGGGAAAGCAACATGCAGCTTCCCAGCTGTTGCTGGACTGCAGCTCCCATTACCCTTATCTGACCAAAGGCTAGCTAAGGTTGATGAGAGAGGTGTTAATGGAGAGCTACAGGTTTTTCAAGAATCCTCTGTTATAGCTGCACCCTCATTCAGAGCCAACTCTGTTCACTTGTACAACAGCAGAAGGAGGATGACATGTTGCCCACCCCCTGATACATGCCCATGCATGAATGCTGCGATAGACATATCTACTTCTTTTATGGATGCTAGTTTCATAATACACTGCCAGGCAACACTAACAGTCATACAGATATGCCAAGGGGCATTCAATAAATCCAATAACACACAATGAGCCTAATGCAGAAGATAAAATGAAGTAATTATGGGGAAAACCAATTGCATTATAGGGGACAAATACAATTCACCAATGTTCCCACTGATTTAAATGAGGCTTTTAACCATTTGAATGCTAGAGTCATATCAAAAGATACTTCAGTAGCATTCAAGAGGTTAAAAACCCCAATTAAATCAATGAGCATTTGGGGAATTTGTAGTTGTCAAAAATAGTGCAGCTGGTTTGCTCCAGAACTGCATCTCTTTGGCTTATTGAATTGCACTTTAAAGGAAACCCTTCACCAGAAAATCATAAATGCATATTTAATATCATACATTGAAATTAAAATAATTAACATTTAAAATTATCTTATTTCAATGTCATAACAAAGTGCTGCTCAGGAGAGCATCCATTTTGTGTGTTTTTTTAAGGGTTCTAAGATTCTCTGCACATGCAACCAAACTGCATTATGGAATTCTTTGCTTAGCTAGCAGTTCTTGTTTCCTCTGCCAGTACTTACATTACCATAATTACCATAATATACATGTACTACATAGAAGCCATCCAACAAATCCAGTAACACACAATGAGCCTCATGCAGAAAAGAAAAGTGGGGCAAAAATAAAATACAATGTCCCAATTTTCCCACTAATTTAAATGGGGCTTTAACCCCTTGCATACTAAAGAGGTGTCCAAAGCATTATAAAGCAATGCACTGAAAAACCTCTCTAGCATTCAAGGAGATAAAAGCCCAATTTAATTCAAATGGATTTTTTATTCTTCCCCTAAGGTGCAGTTGGTTTGCTCAAGAACTGATCCACCACTCTTTTCTGCATAAGCCCCAGTTTTGTAGGTCTTCTATTTATTCAACAAATGTTGAGGTTATCAAATAGTTTAGGGGTTGAGGTTATCAAACTTGCTTTTTTAAAACCTTTTATTAGATGGACACATCTACAGGAATAAGTAGTTTGCTAATTTCATCTACCTATCTTGTCTTTTGGTCTTCTTCTTGGGTGTTTAGTATTGAATGGAATCCATGCAATATTCGTTTGGCCCTCTGCTGTCAGGTCTTCTTGATCTATGGCCTGCCCATTTACATTTCAGGCACTTTACTCTTTCAACGAAGACATAAACCTTTGCTGATGAATCCATGCACCCAGGTTTTCGGTTTCTATCTGTCATGTTCAGAATTTGACCCTCCACACTTCCTTGTGTAACCTTAACCCCTTAGTGAGCACTCGCGGCAAGCACTTAACTCCCGCCGAACATTTTTCTTTCATTGTTTTCAACGACTTCCTGGACGTACATGTACGTCCTCTGTCACTAAGTGACAGTTTTTGCGGGACATACATGTACGTCCATTGTCGGGAAGGGGTTAATACATAAGGACTGAGTGGACACATTGGTCAAAATCCTTTCACTTGAGGCAGAGTGGTAAATTTGTCCTGAAGACAATACTACTAAGTTCTCCAAATGCTTGCCATCCAAATTTTATTCATCACTCAAATTCCATCATGGTGTTTCCATCTGTTGACATTTTGCGTCCAAGTTAAACATACTTGTCCACTTTTTCAAGTTCCATCTACTGTGATTTTCCTTGGAATGGTAAATTTGTTATATTCATCTTCAGACCAAAATATTTGCTTTATTGTTGCAGCTCTTCAATGCATTCTAGCAGTTCAGTATTACTGGCAAAGATATCATATCATCTGCAAAACATAAGTGAGGTAGATAGTCTCCAGTGATCTGTAGTCCATTTTTGCCCCAATTAAGTTTGCAGAAAATGTATTCTAAACTATCAGAAAATAGTTGTGGGGAGATTGTGCCTTGTTGGTCACCCTTCTATGTGGATCTGAGCTTTATCATTCTTTGACATGTATTGATGCAGTGGCGTTTTCATATATTGATTGGAGGATATTGATGTAAGAGCTCTGTCTATTCCTTGGTTGATCAGGGCATTGATTATTGCTTGTGTTTTCGTAGTCAATGTAGGCTATGCATAATGGAAGGTTGCATTCATTATGCTGCTCTATAACATGTTGCACTGTCTGGATGTGGTCCATTGTACTGAAACCACTCCTGAAACCTGTTTGTTCTTTATGTTATACTGAGGTAAATATTGCGTCCATTCATCTTGATAGTACCTTTTGTGAAAACCTTGCAGACGACTAGCAGTAGGCTTATTGGTTGGTAGTTTTTAGATCCGCTTTATGACCTTTTTTGTACAGTAGGATGACTTCTGAGTTTTTCCATGTTTCAAGCACTTTGCCATGTAATAGATATTTTGAAAATAGTTTAGCTATAATTACAGATAAGGGTTGATCTTCGGCTTTCAACCTTTCAATGGTGACTTGATCAGATACAGCTGCTTTGCCATTTTTCAGTGATTTTATTACAGCTTCTTCTTCTACCCAAACCTCTGGCACGGCTTCATACTCTGGTATTGCATTCAGTTGTTGTATTTCTTCCTCAAAAAGATTTGAATACAATTCTTCATATCATTATAGTATTTGTTGTTTAGTTTTTGCTGTTGTACCATCTATAAGCCTTAACGCTTAATTTGGCTCCTATGTGTGGCCATCTTTTGTTTTGCTGTCTTTAGTCCTTTATTTTTTTCCGTAGTGCACAGGTACCACAATTAGCATATATTAGCATACTGTACCAAGTATGAATATCTCCTTAACTGCACTGCCTTTTAGATAACATGTAATGAAGTTTTCAAATATACAAACTTGAATTAAGGTGAAAGTTCCAATCCAAATTCTCCACATTGTCCATTATTGGTTCCTTTATAATACAGCCAGTATCCATTTTCTAATTTGACTAAATCTTCTGTCTTTTTTACAAGTCTCACATAAGCTGATAATGTCCCATTGATGTTATTCAGTTCTTGTACTAGTTCCTCTAAGAGTGGAATCATGCTCATAGATCAAATGTGTGTGTATATATTCTTGACTGATGTACGAAGGACTCCTACCAAACTGAATCCTTCTGGTAAACAAACCAAGAACCACTTATTCCTGTAGGTAACATTCACTTTTAAAACAGAACTAACACCTCCTAATAATACCACCTCTCCCAATTTGCTTCACTATGGCCAGAGAATCCTAATGGCCCTGATGAATTTTGCCCTTGTGCCTCTGCTCAAGGTTTAACACCTTCGATATGCCCTGAGTGGCAAGTCCAGTGAGACAGACATGGCAGCTGATTGCTGAGAATGGGCATGTATAAATGAAGCAAACCATTTCATAAAGTGGGTGGGACATAATCGGTTGGACAGTGCTTAAGCAGGATTGAGAGGAGGAAAAGTGGGGTTTAATATCAGAATGGATGGGAATGGGCAGAATGGATAAGAAGTGGGCGGATTACATGGCAAACTCACCAGAGCTGGAGAATCAATCACTGTGCCTGGAGATCTGGTAATTAACTCGAATTAACTCTAACCAGTGTCTCTGGGTCCAAGTTGGAGAGTTCCCAACTATGCCCCTCTGGTTTTCAAGGAGTTAATAATTACAAATCTGCAGTGAAGTGGCAATCTTCTGTCAAGTCTGAGTCGATACGGGTCAAAGGGGTATAAAACAGTTGCACATCAGGTTAGTTGCAATATAGTATTTTCACACAACAATAACCCAAATGCAACACAATGTGGTGTGAGAAATAGCTGATCTAGGCATTGTTTGTGTGCTGTACTACATAGAATCTCCCCCTACCAAACGTGTCTCGTGAGAGATACTGATATGTGCTGAAAGAATCTTAATCCTGCTGAAAGTCAACCTTCATTAACCCCTTGGAAAGAGGTCTTCAACACATTGCTTTGTAAGGGGTTAAAATATCTACATACTTAACCCATTAATTAATGTTTACTGCTCCATTAATCCTTTGCTTTGCAATGCGTTTGATACCCCTCTGGAACTCAAAGGGTTAAGCCCTGGATGGCTAGACAAATCTCCAGTACATTGCAATTACCTTAAACATTCAAAAGTGCAATTCAATATTCCCAGGAAGTGCAAAACTGGAGCAAACCAACTGCGCAATAGGGGACAAATAAAAATTCCCCAAATTCTCATTGATTTAAATGAGGCTTTAACCTCTCGAATGCTTGAAAGGACTCCATCACATGACTCTAGCATTCAAGACGTTAAAAGCCCCATTTAAATCAATTGGCATTTTCATTTCTCCCTCTAATGCAATTGGTTTGTCCAGAATTGCACCTCTTTAGCTTATTGAATTGCTTAATAAGTGGCTAAATAAACTAGCCATCAAATGAGATATAAACACTCCAAATTAGTATGTAAACTGGACATTGCAGTAAATTATAAACCTGTAACTAAACCAGGCAGGGGGTCGGGATTATGCTTTCAAATACCAGAACTCAATACAATGGCCGTGTCTAGCACAATCAAGCCTCTAGGTGGGTTGCCTATTCTGCCTAATGGGAAATCCAGCACTGGTGACTCTGGTTATATCTGCATACTAGCCAGCTATCCCTGATTTCCATGGTCAGCCCCTGGATCCTGCTGTCCCAGCATTTGTCCCCAGTTTTAAAATAGAATCTTAACCTAATAAAGTATGTGCTTGTTATTAAAAGAGTAATTGTTAATTTATAAAAATAATGAGGTATTTATGCATGACTAATGCAGTTTTAAGTTTGATATATGAGGTTTTATGCTGCCATTGCATGGTACTATGAACTACTTAGCTCTGTGATATATAGGGTTGCCACCCAGAATATGACTGTCCAGGGTACCCTGATATTTTTTTTAATATTTAAAGTATGTACTTTTATATACTACTAGTGTAAAAGCCCGTGTACACGGGTCAAGGTCCAGGTAATGTTAACCCTTTGAGTGCCAGAGGCGTACGCAACACATTGCTTTGCAATGCATTGTGTACCCCTCTGGCACTCAAAGGGTTAAGAGGCCAGTCCTGCTCTGTTTCCTGCCGCCGACGCAGCCATGCACTGCAGAGACTGCCCGAAAGCACAGAATGCTGCCAGCACAGAACTCCCAGCATTCTGTGCTCCCAGCATTCTGTACTCCCAGCATTCTGTGCTCCCAGCATTCCATGGGTTCCAGCATTCTCTACTGTCCATGACAGCTTCTGATAAACATCCTCGCAAAATATTATATAGGATACTCCAACACTGAGTTCATTCAACAAAAGCAAACCTCCCAGCTGCCCCCCTTTAGGTAGGACAGTCCCAATCTGAGACCTGAATCTCTTGTGATCAGAAAGTCTGGTGTGTATATTAATGTATTACATTGCTCCACAGCAATCAAACTCACAATAACTCACATTAATGTATGTTTAACCCCTGGAAGACCAGAGGGTTGTGCAACACACATTAAATGTTGGGAAGCATGTATAAAAAGCCACAATATAATACATACTTAACCCTTTGAGTGGCCTCTGTCACTCAAGGGGTTAATATGTGTTTGTGACAGTGTGCTGCTTTCCTTTGCTTGTGTGATTTAATTTCTTCCGACATGTTTTGTCCTGATTATATCACATCTGTGTGTGTTTGTGTTTCATCCTGCCCCCCCCAACACACACATACACACCAACCCCTACAGACCTTTGTAATTATTTATCTCACTCCAGCATAAGTTGCCTTCAGTGACATAACTGGGTTATTTAAAGGCTCTTACATTCGCTGCTTTATTAAGGGCTGCATGTCATCACAGCCCTGAATATAAACACAGTCTGATTCACACCTATGAACTGCTACTCAGTATCAGCACTAAACTCCCAGGGTGTCACCTCCCTCCGAGCAACTCCCTGCAACTGAACTCCCTTAGCACCTTCATCACTCGCTCTGCCTCCCTATCACGACGTATTCGCCTTTTCCAGACATCTGCATTATCCATTTGTCTATCTTTTATTTGTCTTTATAACTCTTTGTTCACCAGTGGCATCTTTATCACACTGCATAGATGACACATTGAGATGCAGTGCCCCTAAATGGGGGGTCATTTGTGCTCCCATTTGTTCATATGTATAAAGCAATTTGAGTGCCAAAATAAAGATGAACCCTTTGGGCTTTATTTGTCATTTTAAATTAGTGTAATTCTAGAGTAACCCAACAGCACCCAACAGGAATAAAATAAAGGTTCCCATTAACATAGATGGAGATTTAGCCCATGCTAGGTAGGCCTCCAATATATTGTATTCCTAATGCATAGGGAGGCATAAAAGCCTCATTAAAATCAATGAAAATTTGCTGAATTTTCATTTCAACCCTGTGATGTACTTGGTTTATTCCAAAACTGCCCATCTTTAGCTTGATGAATAAAGCCCTTGTGCCAAGGTCTGGGAAATGCTGGTATGTGTGGGTGGGGGTGTTCTTGTTATCTGGCCAAGTACAGGCTTTAAACTAACTGTATACCTGAGAACATCAAATTGCAGTGTCCCTGGAGAGCAGAAAACCACTTGAGTGAGAGTGTTTAAATGATGTGAATTGTTGCAGGAATGAGGGATGTAATGGACACATTCTGATAATAAAGTGGGAGTGGTAAGGTATAAAGTGGGTGACACATGATAGTAAGTGGGCAGGGTAATGGAGGAAGTGGGTGTGTCTGCCTGGAACTCTCCAAGCCACAGAAAGAGGTTCAGTTCTTTGAGTTTCAATATTAAACACAGAGAACTGTAGTGTCTGCAGCATTGCCCGTTCGTTTGGGCACACCGTGCACATTGGGGACCCTCTGCATCAGTTAGTCTCCCTGCAGTGATTATCACCACCCGTGATTCGCTGTGTGCCGCCAATCTCCCTCCACTGCCCCAGGAAGGGCAGACAGTGAACAAGAAACCACTTAGATTTTTATATATACAGATATGATATATATATATATATATATATATATATATATATCTATATATATATCCCTTTGGGTGCCAGAGGGGTGCGCAACGCATTGCAGAGCAATGCATTGCGTACCCCTCTGGCACTCAAAGGGTTAAATATATATATATATATATATATATATATATATATATATATATAAATATATATATATATATATTTATTAGAAAATAAACCCATTTTAATATATAAAAACAGAAAATACACACATACAACCCTAGCAAATCCCAACCCTGTCTATTAACCCCTCTTTCCCACAGACCTCCCACTGCCTCAAGTATAAAACATTGTGGGTCAGGCAGGAACCAACTGTGAGATGCCCTATGCCCCTGTTGGAGAGTCCGCCCCTGTGACTGTCTGAGCACCGGAGGGAGTGGCACAAACACAATAATTTTGCTTTTGCCAGGTACACTAAGGTGGTCTGAGCCAGAGACACTTTGCAGTTATAAGTACTAATGGGCATCTATACAATGGTACATGCTCAGACACCCCTATTGCATACCACATGTAGGCACACAAAGTGACAAAGGGGTGATAAACTGAGCAAAACCAACTGCACCATAGGGGACAATAACACTTCCATTAACTTAAATTGTTATTTTAACCCTTTGAATGTTAGAGAGGTATCCAGTGCATTTCTTCTCTAGCATTCAAGGGGTTAGATTCACCATTTAAATCAATGAGAATTAGAGGAATGTTTATTCTTCCCCAATGGTACATATAGTTTGCTCCAGAGTTGCACTAATTTTCCTTAGTTTGCTCCTAACAAAGGCTAATGTACTAACTTCCCCATAGGGGAGAAATACAAATGAACAAAACTCATATTCATTAAACGGGCTTTTAACCCCCAGGAACTTTAGACAGGTCTCCAATGCATTGAAAAACAATGATCTGGAGACCTCTCTACCATTCAAGGGATTAACATTTAAATGAATGGAAATTAGGGTGACCATGCGTCCGGAATGCCCAGGACTGTCCCTTATTGGGGGTCTGTGTCCTGCGTCACCCCCCACTGGGACAACAAAGAGTCCCGGAAGGAAGCAACACACACCAGTCCAGCCAGCCAATGAGGACCATATAGCAAATACATTTCATTGGCTGGCTGGACTGGTGCGTGCGAGACAGCTGGGATGGAGCAGGTACGCTGGCGCTGCAAGCGAGACACGCGGCTCTGTGTCAGCCTCAGAAAGATGGTCAGAGCCGGTGGGAGCCTCAGCTGCGGGACTAGGGTGACCACATGTCCCGGAATGGCAGAATGGAAATGTGGTCACCCTAATGGAAATTATTATTTGTCCCGTATGGTGCAGATGGTTAACACTAGAATTAGGGGGTTATGTACTACGGTGTGATAAAGCACAGATCAAGTCTCCAGTGTACTAGACTCTCCATTCCTATGTTATTCTATGGAGCCAGTGCACTAAGATCTCTCCCACTTGGGTATTCTTAGTGCATTCCATAGAATAACATAGGAACTGGAGAGTTAACCCTTTCAATGTGTTGCGTACCCCACTGGCACTAAGAGGATTATTCACACTGGAGAAGTTATTTCCACTATATCACATCTTTATCACACTTTAGTACATCTCCCCCAGTTCTTAGTACACCAGAAAATTAGATTTGTTTGGTAGGAGTTTTCACTCCAACTACTGTCTCCCTAAGTCTTTTTTTAACATTTTGAGTGCCAGAGGGGTATGCAACACATTGCAGTGCAATACTTTGCATAAGCCTCTGGCACTCAAAGGGTTGCATCCATTTATATGTATATTATGGCCCCCAATTTACTAAGCTGTAACAATAACCGTGGAGCTATTTTGCAGTTCTGTTTGCCAAAACGATGCTAAGAAAGTTTTACATGTGCAAAAGTGAAGAAGATTTTTTTGTACTTTGATCAGCAAGTAGAAAAAGATCATGTTTACTGAAGATGTCCCGGTCTATAAGGTACACCAACATCTCAAAGGTGATACCAAGAAATGATCATGGTTTGGACTACAAGAGGCATGGGAATATAATGTCACCAGCTTTCATAAGGTATAAACACTCGAACCATGGAAAGCATCTCACATCCCTCAAAATATAATAGGGTACATGTAGAAAGGCAATAGTGGTGCAGTTCTGAGGAAAACCTGCTGCACCGCATGGAACAGATTCCCTTTAAATTAAATGGAGCGTTTAACCCTTTGAATGCTAAAGAGTTCTACAATACATTGCTTTGCAATGTGTTAGAAAACTCTCTAGCATTCAAAGGGTTAAAAGTCACATTAGGGTGATAGATCTGTTAAAGAGGAAGGATATAATAAATAATAATTGTCAACCATGTCTTAACTATGGTATACCAGCTCCATTGTTTCCTGAATATCAATGCCCCAAGAAGGTGCCAAGGGCTCAGTCCTGGCACCCACATGAACACCCAGCTCTGAGCGCTGATACTCTGTCCAAGTAAAGCAATGTATTGGAGAATTCTGGTTCTCAATGGGGTTAAAAGTCCCATTGAATTCAATGGAAACTGGGAATTTTTATTTGTCACTAAAGGTGCAGTTGGTATGCCAAATGTTTACTCCTCTTTTTGTTGTGTAGTGCATTGGAGACTAACTTAGCATCCAGTGGGTTAAAAGTGTAAGCAAGCCCTGTTTTATTGTCCTCATTTCCCCTATGTTTAACATGCAAGCTTTGTCAATTTAGTTTAATGTAAATGCTGTGCGCACCCATAAGCAGGGAAGGAATTGCTCTTGGAGCAGGTGGTGCCAAGCACCAGGATCCATGTTGCCAAAGGGTAAATGAAGGGAATGAGAAGTGGAGAGAGGAGGGGAAGATGAAGGGAAATAAGGATAACATAGGAGAAGATGGAAGAAATGGAATGAAGGAGAGAACATGAATTGGTAGTAGGGCACTAAGGTATGATGGACATTAAGGGAACAGAATGACAGTATGTCCTATGGACTCATTGGAACTAGACAAATTCTGAAGTAAATCAATTGTACCATAGGTGACGCATAAAATCCCCCAAATTCCAATTGATTTAAATTAAGATTTTAACCCCTTGAATGCTAGTGGGGTCTATAACATTGCTTCCATAAAACATCCGTGTAGCTTGGACATTATTTATTGAACAAAATACCAGCCATCATATTGCTGGTATATACATATAACTGGGTAATTACAAAAATGACAGTGAGACTTATTTACTAAGAAGGACTGGAGCAATTATGGGGCATACCTTCTACCGCTTAGAGGAAATGTAAAAATGTCCATTGTTTTAACCCTTTGATTGCCAGAGGGGTATGCAACGCATTGCTTTGCAAAGTGTTGTGTACCCCTCTGGCACTCAAGGGGTTAAATGGGGGCATTTAACCCCTCGAATATCAGAACATTCTCCAGTGGAATGAGAAGAATTCAAGGGGTTAAAAGCCTCATTTAACGGAAAGGGGTTTGGGGATTTTCTTATTTGTCCGCTGTGGTGTAGTTGGTTTGCTCCAGAATTGGTTGAATTCTTTTAACCATTTCAGTTCCAGAGGTGTAGCCCTCTGGCACTGAAAGGGTTAAGTACATCAGAATCACTATAATGCAAATAAAAGAACAATAAAATGCATAGTGCCCTGCAAAACCAGGTAAAAGATGTAAAAACATTTTCTTTGATTATCATTGTTTCTGTTTAAAGGAACATTAACACCAAAAAATGAAAAGGGATTTTATACCATTAACTATTCTGTATTTAAAGCTGGCATCTGATACTACTCTCTGTATGTTAAGGTAGGATCATCCAAGTTTTGTCAGTAGCAGGCCACAAGATCATTAATCCATATCCATTGTCGAGTGTGCAGGCCACACAAAGAACCAGCAGAGCAATACAAATCACAAGAAACTGGAAGAGCAATTTATCATTACGTGCGATCAGCAGAGTATTAAGTGAGACCAGCAATACAATACACCATTACATGAGACCAGCAGAGAATTACTGGAGTGCAGCTGTGTAATGCACCATTACATGAGATCAGAAGAGTATTGCATGAGACCCATGGTCCAATGCACTGTCACATGAGACCAGAAGAGTATTGCATGAGATCAGCTGTGCAAAGCTCAATTACATGAGACAAACAGAGTATTATATGAAACCAGCAGGGCAATACACAGTTACAAGAGACCAATAGGGAGTATTGAGTGAGGCCAAAAGAACAATATGCTTTAGTATAGGACAGTAGATGGACATGTGGAGACAAAAGTGAGTAAACAGAAGGGCACAGTGAGGCAACAGGGTACAATATAGCGGTCCAGGGAGGTAAGAGAGGAGCAACAGTGGAGCACATGGAGACAATGGTTACCAAAGTGGCACAGGGCAACAACAGAGGAAGTGTACAAGAGAAGGGCACATGGAAGCAAGATTGGAACAAGAAATCATGGGAGAGAGACATTGGAACAGGGAAACTAGAGGGGCACATGAGAGCAAGGGGAGGCACAACAGCAAAAGATGGGCACAAGTGCAGGAAAGAGGCAGAGGGAAGTAAGAAAGAAAAGCAGTGAAGCCAAAGGTAGAGCAGGGAAGCGAAACAAAAAAAAACAGCTGAAATGGGCATCAGCGAGACACAGGGGAGCAAGAGGGGGGCACAAGGAAACAAAGCAGTAGCACAGGAGAGAAAATGAGGGGCACAGGAGAGCAAAAGAGGAGCAGAGAATAGCAAACAAGGGGCACAAGAAAGCAAGACGGTGGCACAGGAGAGCAATAGAAGGGCATGGGAAAACAAGAGTGGGGAAACAGGGATGAGGAGGCACTGAGGAGAGGAATGGAGGTTGAGCAATGGGCTTAGAGAGAAGCAAGGTATATTACATGAACCTAACAGAGGGACAAAGGGAAGAGAGAGGGTAAGAAAAATACATGGGAATAGAGCAGGGTGTGGGTTAATTCCCTATGTGTGCTGATTAAATAGGTGAAAAAATGTTCCTAAAAATCTCAGGAGGGCCTCATGCCAGGGCCACGGGGAGCCTCAACTGGCCCATGTCCCATTTTGGACACCCGTTATCTAAGGCCTAAAATTTAGGGCTAGATTCTATTGCAGGTGCTAAATGTTAACACCCATTTTATCAAACGTTTTCCTTTTGAAGTCTATGGGGAAAACTGGAGATAAAAGCAGAGATAAAATTAGCACATGTAATAGTATCCAGCCCCTAGACTTTTATGCGCAATATAACCGTTTATACTTTGTGCAGGACCCTACGACCCCATTCAGATGTGATGGGTCAATATTGTCTGTAAACTGTATGATAAAAGCTTTTCTAAGCAAAACAGACATAGGTACTAATCTCAGTAAATGAACTGCCTTAGCTCTTGTCTCTCATTAAAAGGTGCCTAAACAAATTAATCAAATGCTGTCTGTAAATGATAAACGACAGGCAAGTTTAATATTAGATTGTTGGGATCTAACCTAAAGAATTTTATAGATGCTAACTAGGTATACATGATTGTTATTGAATTAATAAGTGTTAGTGTTCCTTTAACAACATCACTCCACAGTTAAATAAAAGGAGGTTTGTTTTACTAAAAAATATCATAAATTTGCATGTTAATGAAAAGCACTGTGTCATTTGGCCATGCTGTTATTAAACATAGAGTTGAAACCTTCTGTTACATGTACATATGCATTGTAGGAAACTTTTATAAAATGGTATCCCATTGTTCAAAAGAATCAGTTCCAGGATCCAAGCCAACTATCTCTTTTCTCCGTTTGTTTCCATGCCGCTTATGTCACTGAGTTGATGTGTCTTATCCACAAATGTGTAATTCTAGAGCAAACAAACTGCACCATAGAGGACATATACAATTTCACACTTGTTTAACCCTTTGAGTGCCATGGTGGTATCCAATGTATTGCACTGGATTGGATACCCCTCGAGGCAGTTTATGTTAGATCCCTAAAATAAAGTTATACATTTGCTTTAAAGGGATAGTAATGTTTCATAAGAAAATCAGCTCTAATTAATTGTCATAGTATTTGGACTTTGGAGAGTGTTACTTCAATTCTATCAGAGTTGTAGTTCAGGAGTAATTCAATGATAAAGTATCCCCCTCCCGCCCCTTTTACTGATGTAACACTGCTCAGCCAGATCAGAAGGGAGGTGCCCAAGTAGACTGCAGGGAGGGACAATCTTCAATTAAGATAAGGGAAAAATGTGAAAAACTTGTCAAGGGGGGCAGCACTTTCATTGTTCTCATAGGAAGAAGATTGTCCCCTGCTGTTATCTGTCTGGTCTATGGACTGGATTCCACATCTGAGAAGAGATGGCTTACACTAGGTAAAAGGGGCGGGAGGGGGAAACTTTGCTTGTGAATATCTCTCAAACCATAAAGGTTTGAGAGATAAGACATATCGTTCTTCATGTTTTTTTTAATGCCTACAAAATAAAATAGAGATAAAACGAAGTATTACTATCCCTTTGATTAACCCGTTGAGTGCCAGAGCAATGCATTGGCTACCTCTCTGGAACTGAAATGTCATATATAGACAATGGTTAATTTTATTTGTGCAGCTTGTAAGAGTAAAATACCTATGACAATTAAAGGGATCCTGTCACCTAAAAACAACTTTGATGAATTTGGAATACCTTTCAAAATCAACTATATTTTGCATTAGATATTTTTATTTAGAAAATTAGTTTTTCTAAGTTATTTAGAATTATAGCTTATGCTAATTAAGGCATACTGTACAGGAATTTCCTGTCTGAGCCTTGTATTACCTGCCCTACTCACTGACACTGCTTAGAAAAGCACTGCCTACCTCCCCTAGCTCTGAAAAGATTACATCACAGTGAGTGGGGATCTCAATTACCATAATCTATCAATCTAAATAATTCAGAAGCTACTTTTCTAAATAAAAATGGCTGATGCTGATTATTTTGCAAGTTCTTTCATAGTTCTAATGTATTTAGTTTTACTGTATCCATTAATCTTCTATTCCGAAAGGCTGTTATCTTAAAGAGGTAGCCCTACTCATTGTACAGAATTTCCCTCACTATCTGTAACTTTCTGTGTTAAGGAACAGAAATCACCAATCAAATCAATGCACGTTACTTATCAGACTGAGATGGCTTATCTCAAAAAATATGTAGTTGGGGACAGCTACATCTGTATTTCAACCAATATACAGACAATAATGTGCTATCACTTTTGATACATCCTTTCAAGATTATTATGGTAAGGGTTCCCTGTAAAACACAGGAATAGCCGACCTCTCAGAACATTTGTAAGACTAGGTTTTAGGCCTATGGAAATAAACAGAGAATGCTTACACTTGCTGGCCTAAAATCCAGGGTATGTAACTGTATATAGAAACCAGATCACTGTAGGTGTTAATATTTCTTTAACCCTTTAAAGCCAATGGTTTTTACAATACATTGCTTTATAGTGTGCTGCTTGACCCTCTAGTCCTTAAAGGATAAAAGGGAAATACATAGTTAATGTACATACATAGTATTATAGAACATTAAATGTGCATTCATTTTATATAATGCTTCTGGAGGTTGTAGGAGTAATGCTAGTTTCAGTTGAGCCCTTTGATTGCCAGTATTAGAGCACATTACATGTGCTGTGCATTCATTCTATATACCTGTAATGTTTAGGGCCATTACGGTGAAGGCAAGTGTGTCTTGAATGCCAGATGGGTGTCCAGTTCATTTGGAAGCAATGTGTGGGACACCCTTTTGCAACCTCCCCCTAGTCAACAAGACAACAAGTTTTGTACATTGGGTGCAGGCATGGATGGACGGGATAGTTAATCACTCACGCTGCATGGCTTTAATAGAGTGTACTTGATAAATAGACATCACTATCTCACTGTCCTTTTTGGTCCTTTCCTTTCACTGCTTATAGTAAATCATTTTAGAGCAGCTCCCCCCCACCACCACCTTTTTTATTCTCAACTGATTGCAGGCAACATGAATTTAACCCTTTGAGTGCCAGAGAGGTAGCTTTGTTGCTGTTCATAGGAAAAGTTAATGTTGCTGATTAACACCTTCACGTTTCAGACTGTTCATGAGCAGGACTGGATTTACATCCCAGTCTCCCCTAGGTAAGGCACTCTAGGTGCCCTTAGTGCCACCCATGCCCACACACCCACTCCTCACATCGCCCCACCCCAAGACCCATCCACTATTTCCTGGCACAGAAAATACCATTGGCTCACCATGTAAGTGAGAAAAGAAAAGGAAAAGAAAGATAAAAAGGGTGGTGACGTGTGGGACCACAGGACAAGCAGCATTGAAGTGAAGGTAACAGGTAGACGTTATAAATCCCCTGAAAGCCCTCCCACAAATCCAGGCTACAACTAGCCTTCTTACAAATACATAAATATATATATATATACACATAAAATATCAATATCTCAATGTTTGAAACCATGTATAAGAACTTATTGCTAATAACAGTGGGAAATTTCGCTTCACTTTTAAGTCGCATGTAAAATATCATGCTGCTAACAGCCGCATTAACCATGTTGCCGTGGTTAAAAATGGCGACATGAGAATCTCGCCCTGCATAAAAGCACATGGTTCTCATGTCACCTCTTCAAATGGCGCTACCTAGTGCCCTCATTAACCGCATACAACTCCCATCATCCTTAATTTCTTCTGTAACAGGAAGAAGCTGTCACGGAGGAGGGCACTGAAATGGTTAATGCAGCATTCCTTTACTCTCCGGCTCTCTTGTATGATTCTGCACGGCTCTCTGATTTTAAACTGTCTAATACTGAAGCTATTTTACACTTGTACATTTAGTGCCGTTTATTTTTTCTCCCTTGTCTTTCTTTGTTGTCTATCCTACTTTTTGTTTATCAATGCCCAACACTGCCAGATAATTTGCCTTGCCCGGAGCAGCGATGGATGTGACATTGCAACGTTTGTTAGCGTGTCCTGAGAATCTAGTGCTTTCATGCATTGCAAGATTCTCAGGTCGCCATTTTTATCGTGGCGACATAGTTAATGTGAGATGTGTCACACGCTCTTTTGAGTGCGACCTTTTAAAGGGATACTGTAAATTTCAATGAGAGACATATAAATGAAAAACTCAAACAAAAATAAGTGCAAAGAAATGTCTTCACGGTTTTATTCCTGCCCAATATCTAATTAGAGCAAAAACAGGGCAAGCTTCATATTGATTGAGAATGCCTTGTGTATCTTTCGAGTCCTTACACAGAGCAGAGCAAGACAAGATCACCAGTCTCACATATGTGACTATTTGTAACTTGGAACATAATTTGATTGTGACACCCAGAAGCAAAGCAATCACATTTCCTGATAGGCTAAGCACTTAATGCCCATGAATCATTCAGAAGATTACGTGTGATGAAGAGAGAAACATATGGAGGAGTTTATAAAATGACTTAATCCTCACTAAACATGCTGGGTTACATTAGTCTAAAAGTCCTTAAGACACTTATGAATGTCCAACAAACTGTCTGTGAAAGCTGAAAAAAAAATCTGGAAGAATGTGCAGATCTACTAATGTGTCTTCTCTTGTGTTTGCCTCAAACTCCTAATGGGGTACCCACTAGAGCAATGGTAGACAATGTGAGGCCCTTCATTTGCTGCTAGACTACAACTCACATCATCCCCCTGCTAGCTGAAAGTTGTAGTCTGGCAGTAGCTGGAGGGCATTACGTGATGGCTGTCCTTGGGGTCGGAAGGCAAGCCCACCCCCCTTGCCCAAGGCCAGCATATAACTGCTAACATAGACTTTAAAACCTACTCTGATTATAGCTTTGCCCCCCCCCCCATGGGAAAATTTCTGTGGGCATCCATGCATTACATTGCTCACCACAACACTGGAATGTATAAACAATTTAGTGAATGCTGACGCTGACACTCCACCACTTTTAAGAACTATGGGCAAGATTTATAAAAGCTGTTATTCTGGAGTAAACCAGCTGCACCATAGTGAACAAATTAAGCTTCCTATTAAATTAAATTGGGCTTTTAACCCCTTGAATGTTAGAGAGATCCCCAATGCACTGCAAAGCAAGTGGTTAAACTGTTCTATTCAAGTGGATGATAATTTAGAAATTTTTATTCTTCCCCTAAGGTACAGCTGGTTTACTCCAGAACAACTCCAGTTTGCTTTTATAAATGTGTCCTCTAGCATGCACAGACAAATGGAGTAAAGTTACATCAATTCCTCTGCCCCTTGTTTAACTATTTATGAGCCAAATGCCACTCAAGTCATTAAAGGGTTGAATAATGTTAAAGAAGGAACTCCTCAAAACTCCTATACACTCCTGCACTACACTTCCCTTAGAGCAAGAGACATTAAGGTGGGAATTTCAATATAACTAAAGATGACCAATCACCTTACCATGACAACTCCTCAGTGGGAGCCTCCACCTTGAAATGACTGGCATCATTATTCCTCCCCATTCATTTAGTCCAATACTCGAAAACAGAGGATTTTCTGGATATGTGAGCATATTCCACAACAACTAAACCAAAAATCTCAAAATAAATTAACCTATTTGCAAAATCATCAGGTATAGGCAATTTGAACTGATACATTTAACGAGACTAATAGTAAATTGTTAGGCAGGTATAGCAATAGAAAACATGATTTAAACTCCTGGATTTGCATGGAATTGTATTAGTATGTTCCCCCTACTGTGGGCTAGATTACATTACAGGTGATATACCTGAAATGTTTCTATGGCATCTATGGGGAAATTTGTAGATAAAACAAGTGAAAATAGTATCTACTGGAATGGAATCCAGGTCTATACCAGCTGTACCTAGTACTCCATGCAGAAGTCTGCAATGGGTGACAGGCAGCAGTAGAACCATTTGTAATTCATCAAAGAATTTCATTTAACGTGAATGTATAAAATGGAATCTATAATGAACATGAGGACAGCCTTGGTGGTTTACAAACATATTGCTGTAGTGGAATCCTAATTTCAAATGAAGTCCTCATGGAACCCTTACAAACAAATCATTTAACCCTTTCAATGCTTGAGAGCATGGTTATCAATGGTTCTGAGACCTCCCTAGCATTGCAGGTAGTGGGTGCAACTGCAGGCCCACCAGCTGTCCAAGACTATAATTCCTTTCACCCAGAAGCTGGCTGGGGATGATAGGATTAGAGGTCCTGAACAGCTGGAGAGCCTCAAGTTGCCAAACCCTGATGCAAGAAGCTAGTATAGTATCTGTATCAAATGCATTTGAATGCTACATTGTACTGGCAATACTACATTATTAAGCTACAAAGTATCAGAAAAAGTGCCAGGTAACTGTATTTGATCACTCATTTTTTCTTAGACAAGGTTAGGGTATAGAGCTTATTAGTTGACAGATATGGAGAGGCTGATTTATTTAGCAGTTTAAATACCCAATATCAATGGTACATTTTAACCCCTTGGGTTCTAGTAAGGTCTCCAGCACACTTCAAAACAATGTGTTGGACACCTCTGTAGCATTTAAATGGTTAAAATATGTTTTGTTTGCTTGTTTTTGTGTGTTCTTATGTTATATAGTCAATTTATATTTTCTTTACTAAGGAAAATAGGATGTTGCTGGATATAGAATGTGGTAAGAAATAAGGTTGGAACCACTGGTGAGGCTAAGAGCACCTTGTTCCCTGCACTGCACGTAATGATACAACTGATAGAGTAATAGATATAATCAATATCTGCGTGATTCTTATTAATAGCCTTCTTCTTTATTCGCAAAGTGCCAACCTATATTTCAGCGCTGTAAGATATCAAAGAATGCAGGTAGAAATTCACACACATAGCGCCGTATTTTCGTGTTCTCTGGCAAACTATTTGAATCCATAGGGGAAGGCTAAAAATACCAAAACAAACAAACAAACAAACAAACATTGATTTAAATGGGGATTTTAACCCTTTTAATGCTAGAGAGGCCTCCAAGGCATTGCAAAGAAACCTCTCTAGCATTCAAAGGATTAAAATCCCCATTTAAATCAATTTGATTAATTTTATATCTCCCCTATAGTACAAATGGTTTGCCTGAGAACCCATCCATTGTTTTTTTTAACATACGGCCCATAGTGGTAAGAAAGGTAGCAGAAAGCCCTTCTCTTGGGCATTGGCCCACAGCTTATCTTTCTTCTACAATTCCACACACAGAGAAATAAACAGACTCGTTCAAGTTAAAAATAAAACTGTTTCACTGATGCCTTTTCCTTCAGATGACAGTGGTGACTGGCTAAACCACAGGGATACTAGTCTTGCTTGCATTCAGATAATTTCCACATAGCCAGCAATTTTCAGATATGTTGGACAGAGTTTTACGGAGATAAATTGCAATTCCCCAGGCCTCTTTAGTCATTGGGGTATTTCTAATAATAGCTCTGAAAGTGCAGGTCCTAACTACATTAATTGTAAAGCCCCAGTGCTCATCCTATGTAATACCACATACCGTGACCAAAGAAAAGATGGTCTGTGGAGTTAATGCAGGAGGTTTTAATCTAAGCAAAACAAGCAGTCATTAATTACAGTGAGTATTATAAGTTTTATATAATTTTTTATATCTTGGATTAAACAGAAAATGAAAAGAAAAGGCATTAAATGTCAGATTTAATTGATTAACCCTTCAATAGATTGCAAGGCTTCATAATACACACTGGCCCATTGTTCGAAAGGTGGTTGGAATTGCGATACAGGATTAAATTGGATAGTGGCTGCATTCAGCTATCTAAAACATTCTCTAATACACTATATCAGGGGAGGGCTGGCCTGGGGGGCAGGGGGGCAGTTGCCCCCTGGGACGGTCATATGTCTGGGCTGGTGGACCACTACTCCTCACTAAATCTCCCAATTGCTGCTGTAAATGGAGCTACATTAGTGATACCAGAGAGCTTACAATTGAAATGGAGCTACACAAATCACACCACAGAGAAACAATCCAAATGGAGCTAAACTAGTAGCTTAAACCATTTCCCTTGTAAACTCTATAGTAGTGGGCTCGAACGATCTAGAAATGGGCCACTTGAAAGTATTTGCCTCCTGGGCCATAAGTTGCCAGCCCTCCCCTGCATTATATATATATTTCCCCCCTTGAATGGTAGAGATGGCTTCAACAATTTTAGCATCTAATGAATACATATATTTAGTTGTATTTAAGGTGCAAGAAGAAAGTACATTGCACAGAAATGCCTATACAGGCCTAACCTCCTGCAAGGGGTTGATTAATTAAATCGTATACCTCTTGGATACTAGAAACATCTGCAGCACTGGGCAAAGGCATGCACTGCCAAAGTCTTTAGCATCCAAGAGGTTACATGCCCGGACAGTATCCAAAAACCTGACAAGATGTATGCCACTGGGCTAGTTACTACGGCCATTTTGATGAAAACCAAATGTGTTCAATTAGTCCTTTTACTTTGTGTACATGGATAGAACATACGTGCAGAGCCACAGCACGCCATATTGTTCATTGTTTATTTTGTACTTTGTGCAGTAGCAGCAAAAGTGCCACTCTGGCCTACCAAATGCTTGAACCAGGCAATGGCACCACAAAACAGCAACCCACAGCTGGTGCTCCCCACAGTGGCAAACTGTTTGAAGCCTATAAAGTCTAATCTGTAACTGTCTAGTTCCAAACCCCCCACCCCAATTTGTTTGTGACCCCCCCCCAACTAGTTTAATTCCCACCCCATAAAAACTAAATAATTGTTCCCCCTAGGATGAAAATGCTACCTTAACACTGCTGCCTGGAATGCCAATGAGGAGACTTAGTTGCTACACATTGTCTTCGCAGTGGCACCTGGATACCTCTCTGGCACTCAAAGGGCTAAGCATACATTCAGGGAGTAATTGAGTGTGTGTTTGATGGTCTTGCAACTTGCCTGGTGCCATTCAAGTCCTTCTCTAGACTGGAGCTTGCATTGTTTGCTGTACATATAACTCCAGTTGGAACCTCATGCACTGTAAGAAGCGGAACCCCAGCAGACAGGTTGCAATCCTCCATCTTACAATGGCCAGTAACAGCACAGTCCCTAACAAGTTCCCCTTCATGCACACACAGTGGAAGATTCAGTCTCCCATTATGAATACAGAATGAATGTAACAAGGTTTAGTACCAAGTGTGTTATTACAGGATATGAACTGATGCAACATACACCAAAATTACCAATATATTAAGTGTTGCAATGTGATGGAGTGACACTAGTAGCTACATACATATTGGTGAAGCGAATAGTGATAAGTGTCACTGTCTGCTTCACCATTAGAGCTGTGATCACTAGGGTAGTCTGAAATTGACTGCTCCAAGACCGGAGTGGTCAGCTTCAGCCTCTCTTTCACTTGTGCTGGCTTTCCAAATGACGTCTATGTGCTTTTTAAGTGTAACCCTAACCCAGGACCACAGGATGTTAAGGGGTTAAAGTGTATGCTATGGTGCAAGAGTAAGGGGCTTGGTCACAGGAACGTGATCATACTGTTTATTGCAGTGGTTCTCAACCAGAGTGCCATGGCACTTTGGTTTTCTGTGTACAACCACCGAGTACCCCTTTTTTCAATGAAGAAATACTGAGTTTCAAATATATCTTTTCAGAATCATTTAAGCACAATATATTTTGTTGTACTAATTGTGAGTCCTAAAACAGCTCTATATTTATATATGTGCACTCTTCATTACATATTTGAAAGTATCCTATAAAATGTTTGGTGTGTTACAAAATTTCCATGTTGGTGTGGTACTCTAGAGCACACCCCCATGTGACCACCAGTCTTGGAGGCTAACACCAGTGGAGATACATTGAAGTATCTGTATTTTCTCTTCATTATCTTCTAAACTAGGCAACTGTTGGACTTTTGGCAGATACACAGGCAGTTTTAAATGAGGTTTTCAAAAATGAAAACTTAATTCAAGTTGACAGGTCCACATGAGAAGCTGAATCTGTAAATAAAAAACACTAGAAGGTAAGCCATATGATGTGAAAAAACGATAAGTGTTATGCCTTGTCTAAATATGGGGCACTTTGAGGTTGCTGCCTGCAGTTAATCTTTCACATAGTCAAACAATTAAAACAGAACCTCAAATTAAGAAATGAAAGTGAGTTAACATGTTGATAATACAAGGAGTAGTATATGATAGTGTAGGTTTGGCTTCTAAATCAGCGTTAGACAATTCTTTGTTCTTCAGCAGCTGGGGACAATAGCTTTCTCCAACTGCTGCAGAGCCAAAGGTTGCCTGCCCCCGATACACATAAACTGGTTAAACAAAACTACATAAACTATAATAGGGTATATACATAGCTGGACTTTCAATAGCAATATCAACTATAACAGATCCGATGTGCTATGAGGGATGGATTCTAGCAAGTGAAATTGACTCTAAATTATTATTTAAATTATAATGGATAACATTTTCTGCACTGCTGAATTTGAAATTGCAGAAATTCCTCAAACCTTTCAACCTGCAAATGGTCTGTTTGCAGCACCCCTCCCACAGTAATAATGTCTCTAGACCTTTCCACTTCGATCGCCCTTGCTTAATGACAAACATTTCCTTCTGTTACTATTATTAAAATGTTATTTCACACTCTCATTCCTTCCCATCTGGACTATTGTAACATTGTTTTAATGTGGCTAATTCTACATTGCAGCTTTCGGCCCTTGTTTTTGCACCGCGGCTAATAAAGGAGTGGGCCGTTCCGAATTCAGACTGTAGTCCTTTGGTGCGCAGAGAGGACTACGGTCTGAATTCGGAGCAGCCCGATCCGTTATCTGCCGTGGTGCGGACAGTTTCTACTGTGCATGACTGTACCTTGGCCGTTGCTGGGTGGCACTGTGGCCCGTGTACATGGGCTCTTCAACTATATTATTTATGCTTGAGAAGTATAAGAATATACTTTTCTACATATAATTGTTTTCACTACACTTTAGGAATTCAACACAAACTTTGTTAGCGCTCGCCTATTCACCAATATTATTAACATCATTATAATTGTTATTTTAGTTAATGTGGTTGGTGAAATGGGGGTGTGAGTAAGAGGAGAGGGTAAGGCATGCGTGTCAGAGTGGAAAGAGCATGTTGGGTAATATAATATGGTGTGATGTGTGATATTTATGTATGTTTAATTAGCTTGTTGGACACAGTGGTTGAAACGTGTCAGCACAGAAACATATTGTGAGCATAGGGAGCGCAGGCAAGAGGAGTGGCAAGCAATGGTGAGAAAGGAAGGAGAGGAGTCCATTTAGTAAGCAAGGCCAAAACGTCAGGTGACAGGGAGGAGAGGCAATGAGGCAAAGGGGAGTGTGAGTGGAAGAGAGATACAATGAGGAGAAGGGGAGTGTGAGTTGAACATTTGAAAAGAAACACAGTGAGGTGAAGGGGAGTGTGAGTCGAGCAGAGATACAATGAGGGGAAGGGGAGTGTGAGTTGAGCAGGTTAAGGAGACAAAATAAGGTGAAGGGGGTGTGTAAAATGATGGAAGGTCAAAACCCTACCCATGCTGTACCAATGGGACAAGGAGTATAGAGGAATTTTGCATAACTCCTCCTTAATGCCGCCCCTGGGTGTGTTTGTCTCCTGAAAGAGACATAATTAAGTCACATTTATGCTCCCTCTTTTATATAAATAAAGATAGCTAGAATCTGCACTGTTGGGGCAAGAATGAGGACAGATTTGAGTGCCCTTGCCCTTTGGTGAAGTTGGTCTTCCCAGATTTGCTACTCTTTTTCTATTTGAATACAACTCTAAAAGATAACCACATTATTTCTTTCTGACTTCTGGCTTTCAAGATTGGCAACATATGGCTCTTCAGCTGTTTTAGACTATAACTCCCATCATCTTCAACTGGCAAGCTTAATAGCTGTTGCTGGGCTATAATTTCCATCATACTCAACCAGCCATTGGCTGGCTGAGTATGACAGGCGATATACATACCTGGGAACTCTCCGGATTTGCCCCAGAGACTCCGGTTCTGACAGAGCTTTACCGGGTCTCCGGGGCAGAGGCAGATTCCTCCGGATGTGGAGAGTTTCTATTGAAACTCTGCCACATCTGCTTTTTCTCCCGTTGTGCCTCCGTCCCCAGCTTTCTGTGTGACACATTTAACCCTCTGAGTACTAGAGTGGTACGGAATGCATTGCTTTGCAATGCATTCCGTACCACTCTGGCACTCAAAGGGTTAAATCCCCCCAACACTCGAGTTAAGCCCCGTCCCTTTTTGACGCGATTAGCGTCATTTTTGTTACCCCCTGCTGAACAGAGGACTACCCTCCGGGTAGCCCTCAACTGAAAGTTCCCAGGTATGGCGATATAGTCCAACAGCAGCTGTTGCTTAGTGCACCATACTGAATGCAGACTGCAAGGCACTCCTCCCCCCGGACTGGTGATATCTTCCTTTTGAGACATTGTGACAAGCTTAGGTGGTAGATCTTCAGACTCAGATATGGACATTAGGCATTATGTATTAAGATAAAGCAGAGAGAGGCTTGGCCTGAACCAAATGCACCACTGACGTCAAATGGAAATCCCCACAATCTGCATTGGCATACATGGGGTTTTTGTGAAACAGATGGTTTGTCCCATAATTGCATCACCCAATACACTCCACAGCACAACAAAAGAAACTGTGGCCTTATTCTAAGCTTGTGAATAATGCCGATATACTTAGGTACAAAAACAGGACTTCTGCTTGTCTCATTTCTCACATTCTATGTAAATCAGTAGTCAGGATAGTTGTCACCACTTCAAAGTCTTTCATTAAGGAAATGACAGACAAAAGGCACAATCATTAAACACATTCCATTATAATTCATTTCACTATTGTGTTTCTACTGCCTGACTCCTTTTATTCATCTAGGAAATAAATGAAAAATATGCAGAACAATAGCTTTTTTATATTGGGATAGATTTATCAATGAGTCATTGGGATCTTGAGTTATTTCTCACCCCAGTGACTGCCAGTAGTTCAGTTATCACCTTAGTCAGATTCAGTTATGGATGCCAGGTCACCTACTGATTTATCTCTGAGGTGTTACTCACCTTAATGATCAGTGAGGAAAGTTACTAGCACCTAAATAATCCCACCTTAGATTCCTAGCTTCTACCTAGTTACAGATTTACATTTCAGGCACCACTAAGCAAAAAACCCTTGGTGCTTCTAGTCTAACAATGGCCACACACACACCCAATCCTCCCACAAACTCACCCCAGACCAGTTCACTGTTGCATACCACACTATCATGTGAATTGGTATTCATCAGTGGTCAATCGTATTCCCCTACTAAAGTATGCAATGCAGTGAAATACATTAAAATATGTTGAATTGACAGATCCATCTGTCCTTCGCTCATTAAGGTATGAGCGAGGGACAGATATGATGCAGCCAATGAAGAATAGGGGAATGGCTAATGTGCAAGGAAATCATCTGATTTTCTTGATTATTATGCCATTCACTGCTTGATTAATTTATACCTTGACCTTTAACAGACAAACAAAAAATGGTCTTAAATTACCTGCACAGTACAGTATTATATAAACCAAATTAGTATTGAACTGAACTTTACAATAATATAAAAACTGTTAAATGCAGGACTAATGGGATTGTGCAGACCATACCCATCTTAGAGTGGGTGTGGCCACACAGTCAAGACATCGCTCAAATTGTGGCACTTTAGGCTGTTACCTTCTATGTCTATTGTAGTGTTGAGCGAGCACCGCGATGCTCGGGTGCTCGGGTGCTCTGACCGAGCACCCCCTGCTGCTCGAGTGCTCGGCCGAGCACCCGAGCCCCATTCAAATGAATGGGAGCACTCGAGCATCAAACCAGGCACCCCCTGCTCTGATGAGCGGAGGGTGCCTGGTCAATGTCCCCCTTCATCTCCGCTATGCCCCTCTTCCACAATGTCCCCCTTCATCTCCTCTATGCCATAGAGGAGATGAAGGGGGACATTGTGGAAGAGGGGCATAGCGGAGATGAAGGGGGACATTGTGGAAGAGGGGCATAGACTCTATGCCCCTCTTCCACAATGTCCCCCTTCATCTCCGCTATGCCCCTCTTCCACAATGTCCCCCTTCATCTCCTCTATGGCATAGAGGAGATGAAGGGGGACATTGTGGAAGAGGGGCATAGCGGAGATGAAGGGGCACATTGTGACAGACGGGCATAGCGGAGATGAAGGGGGACATTGTGGAAGAGGGGCATAGAGTCTATGCCCCTCTTCCACAATGTCCCCCTTCATCTCCGCTATGCCCCCTTCATCTCCGCAATGCCCCTGTACCTCCATTCCCTGGTGGTCCAGCGGAGCGTCTTCGGATCTGTGCCTCTTCCGGCAC
The DNA here is from genome assembly GCA_037306005.1 of Rhinophrynus dorsalis. Lineage (NCBI taxonomy): Eukaryota > Metazoa > Chordata > Amphibia > Anura > Rhinophrynidae > Rhinophrynus > Rhinophrynus dorsalis. The sequence continues at coordinate 105,295,974 of CM074719.1, read as the reverse complement.
AGATCCCCGCAACCCGAACATGTCGGGCGAGCACATGGCGGTACTCGTACGAGTACCGCCATGTGCCGAGCAGAGCGATGCTCGAGCCGATCCGAGCATCGGCCGAGCACGCTCGCTCAACATTAGTCTATTGGAAAATAAGAAATATCGAAAGGCACAGAGGATGAATGGGATATGATGAAAAGTTACATCTCCACAGCTGCTCAGAAATGTTTCTTTTAAGGACAAAAATAAATCAACATGTATATCCAAAAATCAAAGTGTTATGGAGTTATAATACAAATCCACAATCCATAGTTGTTCAAGAAGCATTAATTTATTAAAATGTGTCATTAACATAAAATATTACCGTAAGTATAATCTTAAAATTATACTACCCTCTATACATCGTGATGGCTCCTACAACAATGTGTGAGAAAGATGTATATAGAGAAATGATATCATTCACCCCCAGAGTAGCCATAGCCAGATGATTCATTTCCACAGATATTAAATCCCTATCTGTAGGTGAATTTGTATCTGGTCTAATGTGCAACAAAAAGGAGTTATATGTAATTTTATTGTGAGATAAGTATAGCGATATATGATTTTCTATAAAATATAGCTCTACTTTGGGGGTATATGACCATTGCATATCAAAAACTTGTGATGTATGGTGCTTTAACCCGAAGAGAATATCATATGTGCATCTAGAATTGTTTCTGTTGGTGCACATCCCTTGGGGATTATTTATAGATATTGATGTGGATTATTTCTAGTTTTTTTTAGTATATATACCCTTGTATATTAACAGGATATAATATACAGTGTGCTGACGATACACTGAGAATGTGGGAGAATCAATAACAGGGACACGCATAGAACTCCTTTTGTTGCAATTTGCCTACAGATACAGATGGTGGCTTTGGGGTGAAAGAAGTCATTTTCCTATATACACCTTTCTTACATGTTGTCGTATGCGCAGTCACAATGTATAAAGGGTAGTGTAAATTAATTATTTTTGAACAACTCTATATTGTGGATTTGAATTATAAGTCCATAAGTGCTTTGACTATTGGAAAAAAGCTGCAGCCTTACTCTGGGCCATACCCCTCGCCTTTTATAATCCCTACCACCATCAACTATTGACAAATACGTTTACCGTATTACATCCAAATGCAAAACTTAATTAAGCCTTTGCATGCCAAAGATCTTTCCAAAGCCTTAAAGGGATAGTAATGTTTCACATAAACAGCAGCTCCAATCAATCTTCATAGTATTTGGGCCATGGAGAGCGTTATTTCAATACTGTCACAGCTGTAGTTCAAGAGTAATTGAATGATAAAGTTTCCTCCCACCGCCCCTTTTACCTGGTGAAAGCCACTTCCCCTCAGATGTGGAATCTGGTGTTAAGACCAGACAGCTTACAACAAGGAACAATATTCTTACTGTGAGAACAATGAAAACCCTGCCCCCCTTGACAGTTTTTTTATCTTAATTGAAGATTGGACACATGGACACACCCTGCTGCTCTGAGCTTAGCAGTGTTACATCCGTAAAAGGGGTGGGAGGGGGATACTTTATCATTCAATTACTCTTGAACTACAACTCTGACAGAATTGAAATAACACTCTCCAAGGCCCAAATACTATGATGATTAATTAGAGCTGCTTTTATTATGAAACATTACTATCCCTTTAAGTTTTAAAGACCTCTTTAGAGTTAAAGGGGCTAAATATGTATGTGTATAAACTGTCAAATAAATTGTACCGATGAGTGTACAAAATATGCATTAGACAATTTATAAACTAATAAATAAGCTAAGTAGAATAAAATATAAGTGGGTCCCTAGCCCCTCGTAAAACTCAGCACAATGGGCGTGGCTAGTAGGATGCCCATTCTATATAATGGATCTGACCCACGAATGTTCAGTAAGCAGTCACAGCTGCTTTGATAATCAGTGAAGGAGAAAAATCACTATTTTGTGCTTTCAAATTGCATTAGTATTGATAAATGTGATTCAATGATGCTTACAGGCACACAATCAATATGCATAAATAAATGTGAGTTTTAACCCTACGGATGCTACAGACATTTCCAATGCATTGCCTCGCAATGTGTTACAGAAGTCTCTAGTATCCAAAGGGTTAAGCTAAACGAAGATCTTGCACTTATATAACCATTACAAAAGGAAAACTGGGACCCAGAGACAGCAGCTCAGAGAGGCTGTGAGAACGGCACGTGCACCAGTCTGGTTCACATCTATTTAGGAGCAGGGATTGCCAGAAAATAAGATACAAACTGAACTGTGCTATTAATAGACTTCTGTGTGTGTGTCTCAGCTGCTGGTGAGAGTTGGTTACGCTAACGCCGTAACAGGAAGCATTGATGGCACCCTTTGTTACTGCTGCTCTAGATAAATATGACTGACACAGACCACCAATCTTAGTGCAGAGTAATCCATGTATATATTGGGTATAATGCCTCTTATGAAATATTCAATGCTATGGTCCCAGAGGTGACCGTGGACAATCCAAGTTTATTCAAAACATGAGGATCGAATAACTGAATAGCTGAAAAAAAAAATACTACCATGGCATTATTTTTAATGTGCTACCATGTCAAATCTTATTGTTCATCTTAATGAGCCCTAGATGGATTGAAGTGCAGTAAAAGGTGATCCATTACAGTACTTAAAGGGCACCTATTACATTTATTAGTGTGCTGTATGAGAGCAGACTTAGTGAAAAACCCATGGCTGCAATGCATATCCCCTAAACAGCTCCTATCAGACACTTTGGGGGAGCACAATTCTAACCCCATTGCAAGCACGGATTCTGGGTTTCACAAATAAAGACAGTGGGGGAATACAGACGTATGCCAGTTTAGTTCATTAGCCTCCAATGCCATGGAATGCAACTGTGGATATGCACTACAGTATATAATCGCTTTGGTGCATACCGTTGCATGCACTTCACACCTGATGTACATACACAATCACCTAAGAAACAACTCTGGTTATTTTGAAAGAGCTTTCAAAACCACTTATGGGTTGTGCTAGCCATTTTTTTTATTTAGAAATCTAGTCTTTAGGTTATTTAGACATACAGATTATGCTAAATAAGGTGTACCATGCAGACACTTCCTGTCTTAGCCCTACTTTACATGCCCCACTAACTGACACTGCATAGGTTTAGAGCCAGAAGGTGGGGAAGGTAATGTAGGGTGCAGACAGGAAGTCCCTGTAAGGCATATGCCTTAATTATCATAGTCTATACATCTACATAATTGAAAACCAACATTTTTAATTCAACATACTGTTGATTTTGAAAGCTTTTTTCAAAACTGGTAGTTTTGTTTTCAGGTGATAGTATCCCTTTTTAGACTTTAATGCCAACAGGCCCTTAGTCATGCCCTATAGCTTGAGCAGGAAAATGGCGTTTAATTACTACAATTGCCTCTGCACTTTATTAGTACATACATTGATCAAGGCTCAGAGGAAAGGAACACAGCAAAATTCCCATACATGTATCATTTAGGGGAAAATTTTAGGCATAAGTATAAAACATTGAGTCCAGAGCCTTGTTTAGAGTGTGTATTTGTATACCACCCTTCAGTGATTTACATTGCTACAATGACATTCCCACAGGCAGCAAGCATCCAGACACTTTTTTAATTCTTTATTTTTTTTTTATATAGTGCGCACACAGATTACGCAGCGCTTTACACTCATATTGGTTCCTGTCCCCATTGGGGCTCACAATCTAAATCCATCTATCAGTATGTTTTTTTTTTTGGAGTGTGGGAGGAAACCCACGCAAACACGGTGAGAACATACAAACTCATTGCAGATGTTGTCCTTGGTGGGATTTGAACCCAGGACCCCAGAGCTGCAAGGCAACAGTGCTAACCACTGAGCCGCCATAAGGGGGATGTACATGCAGCCCATGGAAACTGAACCAAGAGACCTCCAAGTCTCAAAGTCAATATTCCTTGCTGGATCAACCTTATGGCCATGGGGGTCAGTTTTCTGACTTCCAAATCTTCTGACTAGCTGATTAGCAGGGAAACACAATGCAGCCACTATTAACCTGAAGGATATATTACCACAGGGGGAAACAAGCTTAGGGGAACTATCAGATGGTAGTTCCTCTCTAACAAGGCTGAATTTACATCACTAGCAACCCTAGACAAGACATTCAGTGCTCCGTTAGCCACTCCCATAGCTCCACCCTGCTATACATAAACCGATCAGTGGAGAATGTCTGCTGCAGGGGGATGTGGATTGTGCTGACCACACCCACAACTCAAAAAGTGGGGGTGGCCAGCACTGCTGGGGTACCTCTCAGAATATGCTGTTCTAACCTCTTCCTAATGATAAATCTTGTTCTTCCTTTTAACCTCTCAATTTTTGATTTAACACTGCAAGTAATGTCTGCTGCTTTCAGACAATATTCCAGTAAAAACTTGCAATCTCATTCCATTAGTACTGGCACATTATGAGATATGCGTAATGAAGACCTGCATTCTAGCAATTGTAGCTCTAAAGCAAAAACTGGGCAAACTTTGACTATTCAGCTTCCATTGTACTACAGCTCCCATCACCCTCAGAAAGCCAGCATTTAGCTGAGGATGATGGGAATTATAGTCCAGCAACAACCAGAGGAAAGCAGATTGCCCGTCCATGCACTAGTGCTGCAGTGTTTCATATGCAACCCTACCGAATGTATCTTTCATAAGAAGCCAGTATTAAATGGATGAGATTGCATCTCTATCCTTGTGCCAGTGACCTCCCCTCATCTTTGTTAAGCCTGTACCTCTCTGTCTCTTCTCTGCCTCATGCAGGATTAAAATAGGGCTCCTGGCAGACACACCACCAATTGTGTACTGGTTTTGAAACTGTGATTATTACTTAGCCTTGAGCGCTGAATATTCATACTTCTCCTTGTTTGCAGAAGCCGAGAGATTGCCAGGATTTTCAGTAGTCTCTCTATGAAATTCACATAGAGTTGGCAATACCATTCTAATTACACAGTGTTCAGTGTGTCCTATCCACAGGCACAGAGCCATTGGACAAATAGTCACACAAAATACCCTGCCACCCAAATACCATTAACACTTTTCAACCCCCGAGCAGTACAGAGATTAACACATTAACATATCCATCCGCCGCCAACTGGTTAGCTCACTATTTAGGGAATCAGGAGAAACACTTGTGATTGTCAGTCCTTTGAAATCTTTATCTTGCACAGTGTACCAAAAAAAAAAAAATAGAACGTTAGCTCTTCAAATCAAAGCACTTGACTCCCACAACATTCTAAAATGATCAGCATAATAAAGGTGTATTTTCATCTGTACTGAATATAAAATGCCCATTTCTCTTCTTCTGTCCTGTCCATACCAAACCATTACGGAGCGCAGTCTGGGTTTAAGCCTTTGAATGCCAGTGGGGTATGCAACTCTAGCAATCAGTGGGTTAACCCTCTGAGTGACCGAGAGGTATCCAACGCATTGCACTCTGGCGCTCAAAAAGTTAAGGGACCATGAACTGTATTTTATATGCTAAAGAGGTGTAAATCTGCAGCAAATCAAAAGCACCAAACATAAACATTCTCAAAATTTGCTGGATGACTGCTACAGAGGTTTCCATTGTATTGTACAGCAATGCACTGGAGACCTCTCTAGCATTCAAGTGGTTAAAAGACCCATTTAAATCAATGGGAACAAAAAATGTTTACGGTGCAGCTGGTACGCTCCCTAATTTCACCTCTTTAGCTTATTGAACACGACCTCACGTGCTGCAGAGCGTGTGCAGAAAGATCAGGGATTAGACACTAGGAGCTGACAAGCAGCGCAGGCCAGAATAAAAAAATAAAATAACAGTTAGAAACACATATATATTATCCTCAATTATTAAAAGCAGATCGCAAGAGATGTGAGGCAGATGCATGGTTGCTGTCCCAGCTCTGCTCTCGCAAGGGCCTTTGAAATTCTAATGCGTGCTGGCTGCTCAGCTTGGAAGGAAAAAAAAAAAAAAAGAAAAGCACTGTTGTAGGAAACAAATGAGGGAGAACAGACCCATATTGTTACAGTCCCCATTGTAAGCAAGTTCAGGGGTCGAGGTGCATTTGGTAACTAAAGTGCTCATTATCAGATTTTAAATGGACAGCAACACCTTGAAGTGTTTTCTCACTTTGGTGCTATGTATGTCATAAACAAGGAGTAGAGTCAATAGGAACACATTACTGTAACATCATCCAGTGCCGTATTTCCCAATAGACAGAGTAGGCAACCAGCTAAAGCAAACTTTGAGCTGTGCTGTCACGCCCACATTCTGAGTTATGGGTGTGGCCAGATCAATCGTAATGTTTCTGTACCAGACACCCTTCCTGATTTATGGAAGCCAATTTATTTAACCGTTTTAAACCATTTTACTGGTCATTATTTAACTCCTTAGATGTCAGAGAACTCTCCAAGACATTTTGATGAAAAGTATATAGAAAACAGGAGAATACAAACCACCCCTAAGTGTATTATTAAAAGCAACCAAAGCACCCTACTATAAGTCTGGCACTTACTAGAAGCAGGGGCTATATCATGCCTCTAAGAAAGACAGCATGCTCTGGTTATGCCCCAGGCTAGTAGGGTGACCACATTTCCATTTTGCCATTCCGGGACATGTGGTCACCCTAGTCCTGTGGCTGATGCTCCCGCCAGAGCTGATCATCTTTCTGAGGCTGACATAGTAAGAGTTCCCAGTGGGAAGTCTTACTATGTGTCAGCCTCAGAGAGATGGTCAGCGCCGACGGGAGCCTCAGCCGCGTGTCTCACTTGCAGCACCAGCATACCTGCTCCAACCCAGCTGTCTCGCACACACCAGTCCAGCCAGCCAATGAAATGTATTTGCTATATGGCCTTCATTGGCTGGCTCAGCCAGCCAATGAGGACCATATCACGAATTCATTTCATTGGCTGGCTGGACTGGCGCGTGTTGCTCAATTCTTTGTTGTCCCGGTGGGGGGTGACCCTGGACGCGGGACACAGACCCCTAATAAGAGACAGTCCCGGGCATTCCGGGACGTGTGGTCACCCTACAGGCTAGCAAACCTCCGGACTAGATTCTGGGTCTTGGCTTCTATATCTACCTAATGGAGACTCCGGGTGATAAAAAATGATATACTTTTATTAAAACAAAAGTATAATATTAAAAAACACAAATGCAATTTACTATAAACAACCCTATGCATTTTGTGGCATGCACACCACTTCTTCAGAGATCACATTGTGGTGAAATGCCCTGGAGACCTCTCTAGGAACCAAGGGGTTAAGAGTTCATTTTTGGGTCAGGCAACAGGGGTTAAATCTCTATTTAAATTCTCAGTTGAACCCTAGGGCAAATTAAATAAAACCCACCGGCCAGCCGCAGGAGGCAGCTTAGAGCTAAAAAAGAGACTTATTGTGGCTGATCTACAAATTTGTTTCTCCATTTGAGACATATATAAAATACCCAGAATTCACATTGATTTAAACGGGGCTTTTAAACCTTTGCATGTTAGGGAACTCTCTAGCGTCCAAGGGGTTAAAACTACTATCAATGAAAAATGGATTTGTTCACCATGGTGCAGTTGATTCGACTGAATGGTTCCAGTTCTACTTTGTACATCAGCCTCAATTACACAAGAGTTTCCTTTAACCAGAGGGATACGCTCCTCAATGCATTGCATACCCCTCTGGCATTCAAAGGGTTAACTCTATGGGCCTGTGTTTAAAAGAAAAGTGGAGGAGTTCTGGGGAAAACCATTTGCACTATAGGGGAGAACTAAAAAAATCCCATTGATTTAAATGGGGTTTTTAAGTCCTTGAATGAACCACAATGCGTTGGAGACCTCTCTAGCATTTAAAGGTTTAAAAACCCCATTTAAATCAATGTGATGTTTTAGTTCTCCCCTATAGTGCAAATGGTTTGCCCCAAACTCTTCTATTTTTCTTTTTCGAGCATACAATCATATTAGTGCAAAACTTGGGAACACTTAGAGGGTTAATATTCCATTTTGTGCATCTAAATCTTAAAAATAAAAAAGCCTGAAAGGGTATGTTTACTTGGAAAGAAACACTATTAAATTCAGCACATACTGCAGATTATTTTTGTGCATATGTACTATGAGTTTGTTGCCAGTAATATTTCAAATGCATTGATACATTTAATAGATTAAACAGAATGATGTTGATTTAAGAATCATTCAGACTGTCATCTTGGAGTCAGGAGGAATGTGTTTATTTGTCTTCCTCTAAATTAAACGCTAGGGATTCTACTATTGCCATATTTGTTACTAGGAAGAGTAGGTAACCATTTAGGGCAGTGATTCTGAGCGCCAGCCTTCGGAGCACACCATCAGGTCGGGTTTTCAGGATATCTCTAATTATGCTCAGGCAGCTCAGTCACAATGACTGAGCCTATCCCTAAGCAGGGATATATTTAAAAGCTGACCTGTTGGCATGTTCCAAAGACTAAAGATGAAAAACACTGGTTTAGGATACCACATTCTGAAAGGCAATTCAGCCATGCTGGACACCCCACCAGACTTAGTTGCGGGAGTGGCCACTGCAATCCAAATGACAGTGCAACAGACACATGTTCTGGTTTCTAGGGACATATTGACTTACAGTTTCTATATTTAGTGGAGGTGTGGCCATGGGTGGGGCAGTGCCTTTAATAACAGTGCCTGAGATATAAAATCCAGCAGTTGATACTACTGTAACAAAGGTATGAGGTACGAGCTAAAAAAAAAAATGGTATTTTGTTTAAAAAGTACGTTTTAGACTACAGTAAGAGGGATAGATACACTAGGCCTGTTTGCTTTGGATCTTGTCATTATGGGACACTACTTATCCAAATGCCAAAAGCAAGCTAAGAGTTTCTCTGTGGCACAAGAAAATGGCTGCCTACATCTTCTTACAAAGTTTATTTTTCAGCTCACATTATGTATCTCCAGCACCAAAGAAATGATGTGTAAAGATGTTGGGTAGGAAAAAATGATATTTTGAGACATAAGTCCCATTATTAGTTTTAGATGCTAGGTTTCCCTTAAACCACTGCTAAATGAGATTGCCATCCTCATTTTACACGCCATGATTGGTATTGGGAAATCACTTTATCCTTCCCTGTGTCTTGTTATCTATCTGTAATTGCATTATAATGGGATCACAACTCTTCTCCCAATGCTTTTATAAATTGCCATGCAGACCAAATTGAACAGGAAAAGTCTGTGTGAGCACTACCCCAGAGGTGGCCGTATTAATGGCTTTGTAGTGCAATAGTAAATAGAAATAAAAGTAGTATGTTAAAGGAATAATAATTCTGAAACACAAATTTCTCTTATTTTCAAAATCATGTTGTATCAGGAACAGATATATAAGTTCCTAAACTTTGAAAGAACTTCACAAACACTAAACAGCATGTGCTCTTTTTAAGCAGGCAGAAGAGAGCAATTTTACTTTATACTGACCACTTCCTGGTCTGTAAAGTGTACTCCAAGAACAGGCAACCAGATATACCCCTAGGGCCGCATGTGTGGCCATCAAATCTACCAAAGGGCTCCCACATTATGGTTAAAAATTCTAAAGAGACGTTGAAAAATGATTAACCTGTTGGATGCACAATGCATTGCTGACAACCCTATCACCCAATGGGTTAAAGGGGATCTATTACCCCTATACATGTTTGTCTAAATAGTTTATGTAGAGACTAGACGTTATAACGTTTTCAGTTTTTTATTAAAATCTCTATTTTGCTGAATTTAAATGAGAAAATATTACCCTGCGCCCTACTTCCGGACAGACTGCGGTTACAGCTCTGTACCGCAGTCTGTCACTCTTCCACTGCCCCCCTCCCTCGATCCAGCCTCCTTCGATTGATGGAGGATTTCTGCATGTAAGCTGGAGCACTCTCATTGGCCAAAGAGCACTCCAGCTTACATGAAGAAAGCCTCTGTCATTGAAGGAGGCTGGATCAAGGGAGGGGAGCAGAGGAAGAGTGACTGACTGCGGTACAGAGCTGGTAACTGCAATTTGTCCAGAAGTAGGGAGCAGGGCAATGTTTACTCATTTGAGGACAGGTTTGTGAACCCCCGCTATGAGGCAAAGAAAGAGGGAAGGAATCAGGGGCAATGTACCAGAGAACAGGATGGGGCTACAGGCAGTGGTGTAACCAGTCACTGGAGGGCCTCAGTGCAAACATTTCTGGGTCCTCTGCTACAAAACTGCACACCTGTAGTTACACCCCTGACCTCATGAGAAACCTCTGAGCGAAGCCTGTTGTACCCCAACATCAGCTGCAGAGCCACAGGTTGATCATATTAGTGAGAGGAATTACTGTGACCCTGCTAAGTATATGTAAATAACAATTTCTGGTGTTCTACTAACAATATGGCACACCTACCAAACTGGACATTTTGAGACATTGTGTTGAAACAAAGCCAAGAGACAGAAATTGTTTCTCCATTATCCTGGGATTTATGGATCTCAGTGCAAAAGATTAAAGAATATAGTAGGGTTGCACCGATACAATGCGGCCGATGCCAGCATGGATACCCTGTGTCTGGGTCAGTGCTGCAGAGAGGGAGCCCGGGGATGTGCTCACAATGCTCCCTGGGCGCCTCTCTCCCTCCTGTAGCGTTGCCGCGGGTTAACATGGCAACGCTCCGACGCTGACCTCTGTCGGGGCTCACGAGAGAACAGCTAGCACGTGGCAGAGGAGGAAATTACAGCGGGTAGCTGGAGGCTAAGGCAGGCAGAAGCTGCAGCTTGGCACAGACTGGACAAGCTGTAAATTTCTTTGCAGCTTTCCAGGGAGACCTAGCACAATCTCATTGTTCTTTTGCAGAAAGCCATGGTTTTAGCCCCATTGCCATGCACCAGCCCCATTACCATGCATCAGCTCCATTGAGAGCCCCCCATCTCCCACTCAGCCCCCCTACTTCTCAAACTCAGTTCTCCCCAGCCCCCCCACTTCTCCAATTCAGTTCTCCCCAGCCCCCCCACTTCTCCACTTCAGTTCTCCCCAGCCCCCCACTTCTCCCATTCAGTTCCCCTCAGCCCCCCACTTCTCCCATTCAGTTCCCCTGCTTCCCATCAGCCCCCCCATCTCCCACTCAGTTCCACTGCACCCTCTCATCACCCCTTGGAAAACTGTCAAATGGCATTGCAAAAAAAGTATTGGTAATTGGTATCGATGAATACTTGGGGAAAGTATCTGTACTTGTACTCAGTCTTAAAAAAAATGGTATTGGTGCATCCCTAGAATACAGAGTACTACAAAGTAAAGCAGGACTACAAATACCAGAATGCAATACTTATTGGCAATGCAAATAGATAGATAGATAGATAGATAGATAGATAGATAGATAGATAGATAGATAGATAGATAGATAGATGGATGCAAGAAAAACTCACTCCTAAAGATGTATTTTAGAATTAGTGTCACTTTGACCCTGTGTATGTTTCTCTAACATCCAAGGGTATGAAAATGATATAGCATAACCTACGACCCTCCTATGCTGATGAAAGGCATTTGCTGACCAGCCAAGAATAATGGGACTTGTAGTCTAACAACACTGGGAAGGCAGCGGTTTGCTTGGTCCCACAATAAATCACTAGGCTCCCTGCATTCTCCTGTCATGATTTGTGGTATAAACTCATTTGCAAGCCAAAGGTGCCCAGATTGCACATTGCTAGGCACCCAAAACCAAGGATTAGAAAAGTACAACAGAATCAAATTCAGCTCTTCTAAAACATCCGACGTGGTCACATGACAGTGTTGCTTCAATTACTTGTCATATGGTGTTAGGCAACGCATGATCTTGTGTGAACACAATCCAGAGACACTTTGATCATGACATGCTTGATGACCATGCTGTGACTTGTCTATATAATATGTATTAAGGCGTTTGACTGTGGCGCGTAAAAAGATGAATCAGAAGGTTCTGAAGGTTTTAATTCAAGTACCAATAAGCTTTCACCTGGGAGCTGCCTAGCTGCAAAGACTCAGTGAGGTTGTCGTACTAAAAGGAACTGGAACAATTCTGGGGCAACCCATCTGCACCATAGTGTGCAGAAAACAAGGGTGCCCCTTCTGCTGGGAGATTTTTAATTCATAAATGATTACAGACCATACTTATCATTATTATTTTGTTTTACTTTACAGTGCCAACTAGTGTCCAAAATGCTATTTTTTTTTTTTAATGCACTGTGTAGAGAGCTCTGGGATGGATTTACATTCAATGCGCCCCTAGACAAGGCACTCTAGGCACACTTAACTCTTTGTGTGCCAGAGGGCTACGCAATGCATTGCTTTGAAATGCGTTGCATACTCCTCTGGTACTCAAAGGGTTAATGCTGCCCATGACCACACCCCACTCCTCACATGACCCCACCCCCAGTCCCATCCACTCTTTCCTGAAACAGAAATTACCTTGGCCTATAACAAGTCAGGTCGAAAAAAGCTTTAACCCTTTGGTAACTACATATACTTTTAACACATTGGAAATCTCTCTAGCATCCAAGGGGTTAAAGGGGAACTTTCACCCCGCAATAACTTAATGTTCACTTATTGCTCACCTGGCGACTAGCTGCTTAGTAGCGCTAGTCACCAGCAATATTACCCGGTTCTTCAGATATCGGCTTTTTGCCGATGGTGACAGGAGCAGGAAGCACGGACGTCTCTTCACAGTGACGTCCGTGCGCCTGCGCTGTCAGTCCCTTTTGCACCTGGCGCAGGCGCACGGACATCACTGTGAAGAGACGTCCGTGCTTCCTGCTCCTGTCACCATCTGCAAAAAGCCGATATCTGAAGAACCGGGTAATATTGCTGGCGACTAGCGCTACTAAGCAGCTAGTCGCCAGGTGTGCAATAAGTGAACCTTATGTTATTGCGGGATGAAAGTTCCCCTTTAAATCATAGCTTGTAAGGTGGTATAAAAGTATTGCAAGGACATTGAGACTGCCATCCCTACACCTCCGAATGTGGGTGTGGCCAGCAGAGCAGAGACTCCCCTCAAAAACTGGAGCTCTAAGCATTTGCCTACTCTACCTATTGGGAAATCTGGCCCTGGGAGAGTACCTGACTATTGCTTCCACATGTCCAGAACAGAAAAAATAAGTTTTATATAAAAGTTTGAGCTGTAATAACTTTTAGATTAAAAAACTGTACATTTATTTTACTTAGCAAGAAAAGCCCTATAACAGATTTTTTCAGCTGCTATTTTAAGCAATTAAAATCCCTATTTAAATCAAAAGGCAAGGAGTTAGTTCACTCCACAATTGCTCCAATACTTCTTAGTGCACAGGGACATGCACAGACATTTTGGGGGGCAGGGGCTCAAATGAAAAAAAGGGCACTTCTCATAATTATTTATTCAAAATATGTTTTTAAAAAAAAGAAAAGAATTTACATCTCAGGAGCCTGTAGGCACAGAAATGTGAAGTGCCCCCCCATTGGCCATCTCCACTGGACACCTCCACAATGCTTATAATCTCCACATTGCCCCCCATCATCTCCATATTGTCCTTACATTGTCCCCTGTCAGCTCCATATTACCCCCGTCAGCTCCATATTGCCCCCATCATCTCCATATTGCCCCCATCAGCTCCAACTTACCCTCACATTGCCCCCATCAGCTACATATTGCCCCATCAGCTACATATTGCCCCATCAGCTCCAACTTACCCTCACATTGCCCCCTTCATCTCCATATTTCCCCCCATCAGCTCCATATTGCCATCAGCTCCAACTTACCCTTACATACATTGCCCCATCATCTCTACATTGCCATCATCTCCATCTTGCCCCCCATCAGATCCATATTGCTCCATCATTTCCACATTGCCCCCCAGTGTCTGTTTCTTACCTCTTCCCTGGTGGTCCAGCGGCAGGAGAGGTCTGTATGTGCCTCCTTTTGCATAGACCTGTAGCTGCTGGAGCTCCCGTGCGGTCTTCTCTTCATGCAGAGAGCTGGGAGATGATGTCATCTCCCAGCGCTCTGTAATACTAAAGAGCCGACGAGGGAGCGCAGAATCTACAGGTCTGTCCTGAAGGAGGCACAGACCTGACTGGGCGGTGGGGGGGTTAGTGCGGGCGGCGAGGCAACTTTTTTTTTTTTTGTTAAAAGGGCATGAGGTCACTTTGGACAAAAAAAGGAAGGTGCTCAAGCCCCCATTGGTGTCTATGTGTGCACGTGCCTGTTAGTGTATGAGCCTCAATAATTCCACAAGGGACTGTACTAAAGCCAAGTGATGAGGTGGAACAGGGTTCTATTACTATACAATGAGCTATTCCTAGGCCCATGTCTGCCTTTGTATTGATTGATTGCTGACTGGACCCTGCAGTGGTTTGAAGAGTGGCCTTCCAAATGCTCCTTCATGGTAAACTAACCATTGAAACTACGAATGTCATAGTTGAAGCTTACATGACATTAGTGATCAATCACGATTAGTGGTGATAAATTAGATCACCTATTTCTGTAGCAGTTTGTAACAGCCATAGTCCAGTTTTGCTTTAATTTACCTCTAATTTGTTTAACTCTTTGAGTACTTGGTAGCTGTGAAGTGCAATGCAGGGCAGACCCTTCACAAGGCAATATGCAGTACTAGAGGGAAGATCACAGAGCACACAGTTATAAGCATAAGACAAGGAACTGTCCATTAATGCTGTGATGAACATAATGCCTGTGCTAGGCTAAAGAAAATAGCTGCCAAGCTCCATCTTTAGCATAGCTGTGCACTATATGAATAAAGCATTGACTCTCCTGTTTGGTTATAGGAATTGGTGCTCAGTTCTTCCTTTACTGTTTAGAAATCTGTAGGTAGCGATCTTGATGCCAGTGCTGGGTTATGTGATGCAATCTGATGTTAGAGTGGGGCCACATGATGCCACGTGATCCAACCCATGCTGCACTATAGCCAAGAAAAAGTACTCTGCTGTTCTCATTGGTGTTCCTAGAATAGCAGAAAGGATATGTGGCCAGAATACATCAAGAGGCAAATGGCCAAATCCCAAGGGAATCCTCTGATTTAACTTCACATTCAGCCATTTGCTGATTCATCAATGGGTGGAGTTTATCTATCACTCACTTATTCATAAGTGCCCGCTAGATTCTACATTTCTATCTACCAGCTTTAGCTTGGAGCATCCCAAACAAATCTATGTGGAAGAACACTCAATACTTACGTTGTATGTGTTTGTGTATTGCCAAAATAACTGTACTTCAGCCATATTGTTTGTCATATTTCCCCTCCTCATATGCGCAAGGCAGAGAAATATGATTGTCCTTCTATGAATACCCAATGGTATCCATCAGTGAATATGGGCTACAAAGAGCAGTGAATCTGATATGCTGTTCCTACCACTGAATGATGAATTTAGCCCATTGTTTTTAAGATATTCTTACTGTTTCTTCACATTAGTGCTGTCTGTCGCAGGTCATCTACAAATATTGAAGAGCTGTGGAATAATCCACATGAGCAAATCTGGAGCAAACCAACTACACCATAGGGGAAAATAAAATTCCCATGTTAAATTGGGTGTTTAACACCAAAATATTGCTCTAACATTCAAGGGTTCAAAAGCCTCAATTAAGTCAATGGGATGTTAGTTGTTTCTTTATTATTCTCTTCTGTGGTGCAGTTGGTTTGCTCCAGAATGTCTCATTTTATCTTCCTGAGTATTGCTCCAGAAGCCTTTACTTTACAAATATATTGGGCTTATATTATGTGTGTCTGTGGTTAACAGAAGATTTATTGGCTGTCAGCTAGGAGTTCATCTTAAAGGCATCACAGCTGACAGATTTCTAGGTTGCCAAACACTATCACAGTAACAGATACGGGCGTCCAGAGGGGGGACAAGGAGAGGCACTTCCCCCCACACACACACACACTTGAACCCTTCATATAAACATAGGTGCTGGGCGGACTGACCTGGGGGTCATATTATGGCTTTGTCCCCCTCCCAAGAAAAATGTCTGCAGACGCCACTTGTAAACAGATCATGTTTATTAACCATTTGAGTGCCAGAGGGGTATACAAAGCATTGTGAGATGTGTTTTAAAAACACTGGTCATGACCAACTGTGTCTTGTAACAGTAGCTCAGTGCACAGCAGTAAAGGCCTTCCATATACTGCCACACATTGCTAGGGGCACCAACACTGCATTTGGTCTAGTTCCTAGGAGCAATCCATGTCTCTCTTTTTCTTGCACTCCTGGTTACCATTATCACAAGCAAAGCTCTGATAACCAGGAAATACAACCTCCTCCCTGCATGGCTATTCTTGTGATAATGGTAACCAGGGAACATAACAAAAACAAGTGAGGTGGAGGTTTGAGAGAAAATGCAGGAGCATGTTCAGTATTCACTGCATCAGTGATGTAAGGGATAGGAGAGATCCTTCCTACTAGCCTGCTTTGAGAGCAGCATGCCCAGTTGATGCCCTCTTATCTTGAACATTCCCTTACTGTGGCATGCTACAATACTGTTTCAGGACACCGTGGCACATTAAAAACTCTTGTCCTCAGCTGATACTTTCCCTTTAACACCGTGAATGGTAGCAAGGTCTCCATCAAATTTCTATTAAAGGAACAGTTAACTTTACTTTCATATAATATGTTATATGGCTTTTGTTTCTGGTAAAATAAGGGTACTAAGAGATTGGAGATTTTTCCTTCAAAATTGAATACCACTAAAACAACAATTTTGGACACTAAATGGGTCTATTGCTGATAGTTTGAAATAAAAATTTTTGAGATGGAATAATGTTTGAATGAACAAGCTCCCAGAAGCTGGAGTATCATCGATTAACTCAGCAGAAAAATTCCTATAAAATATTTTTTAAATTAAATAGTGTAACTGCTCCCTATAAACATCCCTGTACACAGTTCTACACTTTCTATTTGTTTAAATGGTGCTCACCTTATAACAAGTTAGGCAATTTTGAAAGAGCCTTCAATATTATCTATATTTATCTTAGCCATTTTGTATTTGAAATAATAGTTTATGACTCTGAGATATTTAGCTTTCTTTGTTTATCAGTTTAAATAAATAAAACACAAATGGCTGGCATGCTTGCCAGATACACATTCCACACTTCTCTCCCTCCTGCCTGATACTCCCACCAAGCCAGTACTAGCTTATTTGAATAAACTGCCCAACTGACAATCATTCAAATTCCATCAAGATGGCTGTTCCCAGGGGTGAGAATGTGGACAGATGACATCTCCACTTTAATGACCATGTCCTCCTGTAAAGGATTTGGCTTCAAGTAATAACAAATCCATGCTCCAAGACAACTAACACACCATTCATTTGAACTGTTCAAAATAGCATCATGAGGTCTTATATGACTCACAGCTAAAGATGTGCTACTCAGGAGTATGAAGGAAGCTGGTGTCTTCCCAGGTATATTTTAGACAAGTCTCTGGTTTGTGTAATAGTCATTTGCAGCATATTGAAAAAATGTTCATTGTCAATATGTGTCTAAAAGGCTTGTATTTGATTGTAATATTGTACTGTAAGGCCAATGTTAGATCTACAGGATTAATTTCCCTGTAAATTTCACAAGTGCTTGTTGCCAATGACAAGTTTCACACAGGTGAAATGTAATGGATGTGTCTTCTGTGAACATTCTCCTGTCATTAATTTGCTGACATTTCTGACATGAAATCATTACATGTTCATAATGGCAGCACCTTGCACACATTTCTGTACTGACTGAGCCTCTCATCATGTCCTCGATGGTATTTACAAGTCAAGAGCTTGAACTGAAATATGGATCATTTTGTTTTATTATTCCAAATTAAAATGTACTGGCATTTATTTCTGCATTTTCTGGGATTAAAGGCTGAGTAGAGTTATTGATTCTGGTGCTTGAATTGAACCACACAAAAAGCCACGTGGTCTGTTTACCTTTCCTGGCAATGCTCATTTGTAACCAGTAAATAAGAAAATTGCAGAAATATACATAGAACTTAAAGGGATAGTAACCCTTCATCTTGTTCTTTATTCTGTTACTTCACAATAAAGTCAAACTGTTGTTGTTGATTGTTTTTTTACCTTTTTAATATACTTAAACCTCATTTAAAGGGATAGTAATGTTTGGATATTAAGGTAAGATTGATTAATCAACATACTTTTTTATAACAAAGTTTACCTTTGTAACAGTCTATATCCTTGTTGTTCTCATTATGTTATATATTAAAGCGTCCCCCTCCCGCCTCCCCTAAGAGCAGCAAACCGGTCCGGATGGATCGCGACAAGGGACAATTGTCTGTCATTGTCAGAAAAAACTGCACTCCTCAGTCAAGGGGGCAGGGTTTTCCTCATACTGACAGACAGAAGATTGTTCCCGTTGCGATCAGTCTGGTCCTTTTACCACATTTCAGATC